>MU713019.1:2680-25264 GCA_026770625.1 Nicotiana glauca
AACATATTTGGATTATGTTTTAAAGAGAAATTCGGGAAATTTTCCTATGAAAGAACTACGTGTTTATTTTTTTCCTCTATTTGATTAGAATCATGTCTATAAAGAATAAATCCACGGATTAATATGTGTAATGAGGATAAATGATCATTGGACCATTAGAGTGAGTCAAAGTTGGCTATCTCGTCTCTACCCCTTCGGGATTAGGCAGGACACTCACTGAGTACACGTTGATTACGTACTCATACTACACTTCTGTGCATTTTTGTTGCACAGGTATATATATACAGCTCTAGCAGCCTACTGGGCACAGCAGCACGGACAATTTGGGACTAGGTGAGTTGCAGTATTCAAGGCGGTCCGTAGCTTTTAAAGTCCATTCTAGTAACTGTATTTCTTTCCTGTCCATTGTATTCCGGACGGATGTTATGTTGTATTTTATTTCTCTTATCAGTAGTCGCTCATGCACTTGTGACACCGGATTTCTGGAAGAGTTTACAACGGATTTGTTCTATTTATTATTATTTAAATTTGAATTCTGTCAATGAACTTTTATTTATAAAATTTGGAAGGAAAAACCTTAGATTTTTTTTTTTAAAATATTAAAAGAGGAATTAATTAATAAGTTAGTTGACTGGCCTGACAGAGGTGTCCGGCGCTACCACGACCCTTAGTGGATTTTGGATCGCGACAATATTTATGAATAATGTAAATCCACAAATTACTCGCAACATATTCAATTAACTTTTGCAATAACCTTATATTTATGTCATGATTATCTGGACATGAAAGAACCTAAGCTCCTATTGCTCGAAGGTATACAGGATACACTAACACTCTTATAGAATGCATTCTCTTTGACAGATAAATAGTAATATGTACACAAATATACAAATATTACACTCCAAATTCTTGAGTTAAAAGATTATTCATTTGTACTCATAAACGCTATTGAAGTTCATAAGAAAGAAGGAGCCTTTTCACATAATTCGTTTATCCTTAGCAAGAAGTTAAAAATGAAACATCAAGTGAGCATGGCATTTACAGAAGAACAATGTTGATCATGTGATCACAACATAAAACACACAAAATATTTGTGTAGGCAATTTATCAACCATTTATTAATAGGTTTCTAGAAAAACACTACTGGAATACAATTTTCCTATAGACATGACTTTTATGTGTACAAAATGAGTCCTAAGTCATGATCTCTACATAGGAAATAAACTAATGATTTTCAAAAGAAATAACTATTTGCCTTTAATATAAAAATTAATAAAAAAACAGAAAGAGGAACTTAAAGTTAGAGGTCACTGACCTTCTTCGGGGCAGTGAATCGGGGCTGTGGTCTCAAATCCAATAGACTCCGACCTCAAACTCGCAACCTCAAAATAACGTCAATTTCCGGAAGAAAACTAAGAAAGTCTTTGTTATGGTCAAAACTCAATAAAGGTCGAAAGAGATAAGGAAGAGAATCAAAAAATTTTAAGAGTAAATAAAAGCAACAAGTATGAGAGCTAGTTGTCGCGGCTGAATCCTCGGTTTAGAGAGGTAAAGGGGCGGCTCTGAGCTTCAGTTTTTTAAGGGTTAAAAGCGTGGCTGAAGCTTTTTGGTTAAAGGAGGGGGGCTAAAGCCTAACCCAAATAGCATCCGAACACTGATATTTATAGGTGCAAAATTAGGGTTCTTAGTTTTGGGCGGGATTTTGAAATTGAGTCAAGGCTATGAACCATTTAAAAATTGAACGTTGGTATTGTAGAAGAATTAAATGAGGCACAAAGCTTCTTGTTCAAAAATGGTTAATGGCAGGTCTGACATGGCTAAGCAACAATGGAATTTTGTGAAGAAGAAGAAAGGGAGGAGAAAAGCGTCTGTGTTCGGTTAAGAGAGAGGTTAGTAAATTGGATTTAATTGATGGGATAAATATTGACCATTGGATTAAATTAACGGATGGCTCAGATTAGGCTTAGGATAAGACAAGATAAAAATAAAAAAATACATAGAATTCTCTAGAAGATGTGGGGTCAGAGTGTGAAGGGTGTGCTAGGCGTGAGTTTGGCGTGTGTTCTTTACTGTTGGCGCACAGTTGGCACTGACATGGTGGTTACGTGGAGCTTATGTGGAGCTGACATGGAAAAGAAGTAGAGTAGATGGGTTGGTGGGTATGGGCCTCCGATTTGGGCTATGGAAAAGGCCGAATCTCTTTCTTCTTTGTCTTGTATTTGGGCTTCTTAAATCTTGTAACTAATCTATTAATATGAAATAAATAACTAAATTTTATAGGCCTAGTAATAAAATATTTATATTAAATAATTCGCTAGTGTTTAAATAATTACGAATTCATGTTGTAAATATCTATTTGGTATATAACCATTAATTTAAAATGGGCACGCAACCAATATGTAAATTACTTTAATACATATATTACAATTAGGAGTAGGATTAAAATATTTGTAAAGGAAATATTATTTGTAGTAGTAGATAACAATAACAAAAAATAATAAATTAGAAAAATAGTAAATATTTTCACATTATTAATAATATTAGAAGCTCAAATAAACATTTTAGAAGAAAAGAGGGACAAAATTGGGTGTCAACAATCACGGCCTTTGTGGGTCCCTACAGTACCAACACATAGCCTAAACATTATTTTTAGCATGATTTGCAGTTCAATTTCTATAACATATGGAGAATATACAGAGAACCACAGATTATTCATACGATTCCATGGTGTCACACCTCCTTTTTTCACTACACCCCCGTGAGAGGATATAAAAGGAATTTATTTCCAAATTGAAGTGACAATCAAAACGGGATTATATTATTAAAAGATTCAGAGTCGCCACTTGGGAGATTTATGGGGTCCTAAGTCACCAGTTTAAATCCCGAATAAAGGAAAAGGTTTGACACTGTATACATTCTGTGAATCAGAAATCAGGGTGAGGAATTCTGTTAACCCGGGAGAAGGTGTTAGGCACTCCCAAGTTCTGTGGTTCTAGCACGGTCGCTTTGATTATACTTGGCTCACAAAATTATTTAATTATGATTTTAGAACCTATGTGTGTTTACTTCTTTTACCGCTTTTAACTAAGAAAAGTTATCTTGAAACGAGTTACGCGTACGTATACCTATTTGTTTGGCGCATCAAAAAATTATGTCATGCGAACGTGTCCACAATTAATAATGCTTTATTATTATTATTAAGAAAGTTTGGGCCGAAGTTGCGCCAACGCATACTCTGGTTTTATTTTTAAAAGCGTAGTTGTATTACACTGACGTATACACAATCACACTAGTATTTTTAAACTGCCCTAAAGACTTTTCTACGAATATTGATCATTTTTTAAATATCTAGGTTATAAAATTAAAACAACAGCCACGCAGTTATCAATTTTGTTTGGCACAGCACACCTCAGATTTTAAAGGTGCCTATACTAACTTAGGAAGGTCATAATTGTACAATAAGAGTGTGGAAAATAGGGATCAAATAAATAAACTGTTCATTGCAATGGATTGTAATACATCTTGATGAATTGCTAATATCTTAGCTTTATAAAATTTAAGAAGTTACAAAAAAAAGTAATCTGAATGTTTGTCTAAAGTTAAAATCAAACAATTAGCTTTTAAACCCGAAAGATACCCTCTGCCGAAAACTAAAGGGAACAGCTTATGCAAGAATAGTTCAGAAGCCATCATGCTTATCAAACAATGCATATCTCCTCTTATTATTAAACAACTCTATTCTCACACACATTAAGGTAGGTTATACTATATAATTGATTGAACTTTCTAGCACACGTTAAATAATTCAAAATAAGAGCCTTACCAATTCAAACTCATACGCCATGTTAGTTTCGAAAAAAAGAAGAGTCTATGCCATAGTCCATTTTAAAATCTTACCAACTAAAATCCCATAATCAAATTGAGACCCAAGAGTTATTACGAACTTGCAACAATACATGAAAAGAAGAACACACCCGTTTAATTCCCAAGTTCTAACTTACTAACGAGCAACCATAGGCGGATCCATGTTAACTATTAACACATGCTTAATTTTAACTATCAGCATAATATTCTAACAAATCTGAATTCCAAAATAATGTTCATGGATCTTAAAGTCTGATGGCCAGTTCTAATAACAACAGAATCAAGGAGTTAAACAAAAGCAAATCAACACACACCACATAAGAGTTCTACTACAGTATTAACATAAGCCCAAGACACACTGAAAGAGAGAAAAATAAAAGTCATAACATCTAATAACACCCTCTTCGTTTTTCTTCAAAAACACACTCCATGAACTATGGCTTACATGCTTTAAAAATCAAGAGTATGTACTTGAAGATTAAGAGAAACAGGGGTTTGAAGTGAGAAGCAGCAAGAGGCAGAGATCAAAAGAGATTAGCAGCAGAAATAACCCAGGATAACCAAGGAAAACCAGTTTTACAACCAAATTCAACCAGCAGAAGGATCAAATGATACCCAATAACCAAATGTAGCCAAAAATTGAACCAAACACTTGAAAACCAACAAGTTCAATTCATTTTAAACCTTTTATTATCCAAGGACACGTTTCAGAAGTCAAAGCCTTCAAGAATTTCAGAAAAATCAAATCGAACAGTAATTCTTTTGATCTTTTAGCCGTCTGAAGTTTTTTTTGGATTTTTTAGCTCTTAAATCTGATGGAACAGTAAAATCTATGCAGCCGTTTGTATTTTCTGGGTTTCAGGTCTTAAAATCTCTAAAAATCTGACTTGTAAGGCAGGTATACAATGCCTTTATAGGCAAGCAAATAGGTCAAGCTTTAAATTTTAATTTTGCACTTTAGCGCCCCCCTCTTAATTTTATTTTTTTGCCAAATAGTCCCTTACTTTTTGACTTGCTACCCAAGTTATAACTACCTAAAGTCTAAAATTGGTTAGAAACCCCTGCTAGAAACTTCTGAGTCTGTTATTAAAAGATTCTCCATTCTAACATTCCTAAATTACCCCTTAGAGTCTTAACTATTTACCCCTGAAACCAAAACTGAGATGGGTCAAGAATGACCCAAAGCTAAAATAAATGCAAGCCCAATCCCCAAACCAACGAGCCGATAAAGACATCCCAAACTCGAAAGAAATCTCAATTTAATGGGACTCAACCAGACGAACTAGTTCAATGGATTCAACAGAGACAAAAAGGATTTTGAGAAGTCCGCAAATGATTTTAGCAAATAAACGACTAATCAATTTTTATACTACCCTAGCGTGAATTGGGTTATTAGATTGAAATGACCTAATTAAAATAACTTGTGAACCTAAACAAAAGCAAAACAAAAATTCAATCATGTCATTAACAAAATGAACATAAAAATTAATCTAAAGGAAAAACCTAAGTTCAAAATCTTGCTCAAATTCAGAAAAAACGAAAACAAAACTTAACTAAAGAAAAGAGAAGAAAAGAAGAGGGATAGGAGGTGAAGTAAACAATTTAAACAGAGAAAACAAAAAGAAGAGGACTTACCAAGTTAGAACCTGAGAATCTAATGGTATCAAATGAATCAACAGACTAATCGACATTACTTTTGTTGACTCGAAATTCCTAAGCTTGAATGAAGACCATAACCCTGATCCATGCATGTTACCAGGCTTGACGGATTCACTTCTTTTATTTTCGGATTCAAGAACAAGGCTGATTTGGTGAAGATTTGGGGAGAAAGGGTGGTGGATTGGGGTTAAAGAAAGAGCGAAGGTTGCCTGGGTGATTTGGGGTTAAACAGGGGCAGCGCTAGGATTCTGCTTTTTGATCTAAAATTTGACGAGTTCCATGGAGCTTTGTGTTGAACGGATAGGGGATTTGGGATGGGGGAGTGAAGGAGGTTCAAGGATGTAATTTTGAGCAGGTTTGGCCGCCGGCCGCCGCCGTGGGCGATATTCGGCGGGCGACAGGCGACGGTGGAAGGCGGAGGCGACGAAGGAGTGTAAAGGTGAGAGAGACGAGTTTGGAAAAAAGGGGGTGTTTCATATGACACTCTTATACTCAAGAGACCCCCAGTTCCTGTCCGTTGGATCGCGGGAAATCAAAGGCTGAGATTTACAGACAAGAAACGGGGTCAATTTGGAGGAAGGAGGGGTTGGACCAGGTTCTGGGCATATCTGGGCTGGAATTGACCGGGCACAAAAGGGAACAACTAGGCTTCGAATTTTTTTGGCCCAAAACAGCCTATTCTTTTCATGTTTTAATTTCATTTTTTTTCCTTTTCTTTTTCTTTTTTTTTTTTCAAAAATTGAAACTAAAATCTTAAATTAAATTGTAAAACTAAATTAACCTATCAAAAATGCTAATTAATCCTAGACAATAATTATCACCAATAAAAAACAAATTGATAGAAAACCACCTAAAATCAAAGTTAAAATTAAAGGTGCAAATTAAACCATTTTCTTAATTTTTTTTAAAAAAAAAAACTTAATTACTAAATTATTCTTAAAAATGTAAAATTAACTCCTAAATGCACATGCAACACATTTTTTGTATTTTTTTTCACTAATTAAAATAAAATAAACATGCGCAAACAAATGTAAATAATTAACAAACATGCCACAAAAATTCCCAAAAATTGTCAACAACGGAAAAATTATTCTGTTTTGAATTTGTGAAAGTAATTCATATAGGTCAAAAATTACGTGCTCACAGCTGCCCCTCTTTGCTCGGAAACACGAAGAGTTTTCGTGCAAAGATAAGTGAGCGGATACGAGCGATTATTTCTCATTTGAATACTCCATGTGAAGCATTTTTGAAAGATTTGGCTGCACCCTACTTCCGAGGTTGCCTACATATCCTTGGCTAAAAAGGAATCAGGTCAGTGTAGCTCAGGAATGTTTGGTAGCTGGGACTACCATGAAGCTGTGATTTCATTGTTGCTGCTCCTGCTGCTACTGCTTACTGAACCCCCTTCTTACACCATGTCAAAATGAAAAAAAAACTAGACTAGACTATGACCTATGCATTACAAAAGATCCTATCTATATCTTCAAACTTGCTTCTTGTGGTTCTTGTTGCCTTGTTGACTTGTATTCTCCCGGTGATATCCTTTTGTTACCGCCTTGAATTGTAATCTGAGATGTTTTCCCATTTTCCAGGTGGATGCCTGACTGCTGAACTTGAATGTATTCACTACTCTCCAGGCGGGCTTTTGATTACTGAAACTTGAATATATCCCCTGCTCTTCAGGTGGGCTCCTGATTACTGAAACTTGAATGTATCCCCTGCTCTTCAGTAGGTTCCTGACTGCTGTCTTGAAATGTATTCCCTGCTCTCCAGACGAGCTCCTGACTGCTGACTTGAATGTATTCCCTGCTCTCCAGGCGGGCTCCTAACTTCAATAAAATAGACAAAAACAAAGAAAATTTTCTGCCATAGTTTGGGTATCTGGGCACATATGTAAGGGTAAAACGAACCACATTACCAAATATCATAAGAACTTGAAAGTTAAAACTTTAATTGTACTCTCTTGTTCTCCATGCCCGCTCCTGACTGCTTATGTGTAATCTTTATGCTTCCCTATATGATGTAATTTTAACTACGTCTGACCTGATTCTTATTTAAGAGTGGATACGTAAGCAGACTTATGGGTTCGGTCATAATTCAATAAAAATTTTCATTTCCCCCGATATTGATAACTGGGTCAGAATTTTGAGAAGGACCCTTAAAATTCCGAAGTTAATTTTTAGTCAGTCATCGCATGCAGCAGTCGGAACACCAGACCAGTAAACTGGGGCAGAATTTTGAGGAGGACCCTCAAAATTTCGGAGCAAAAGAGGTCGCAATGTTTTGAACCGTGTCGCAATCGTCGGCTCATCTAAAATAAAATCATTTTTAATTATGTAGCTACGTCATATTCTTTACTAAATCATGCATGACTACTATCAAAATTGCTTTGTTTAGCGATGCTACCCCCAATGAAAGGAAGAGCCGAGTAGGACAAGCGAAGTCCATGGAAGGACGAACTAACCTTCCCCCTTTACAAAACTCACGATTTTTCTTTGAACGCAGGCACCCCAAGACATGAAATCATCAGATACGATTACATACTCATACTTTTTCAACAATACAACTGTCAGAATCATCACTTACTTAGTAGTGCTATCCATAGATGACATCCCCAGCAGCCACAATGACGCAATCGACTATCAGCTATCATCTATCATCTATCAGATAAGAGCTTTCGTTACTATTCACCTTTATCTTCTGCATTGCATAAGGCTACCTTTCTGCTTTCTGAGACTAAGAATTGTCTCCAACTGCATTTTCTTTCATTGCACAAGGCTACCTTTCTGCCTACCGAGACTAAGCATTGTCTCCATCTGCATTTTATTGCATTGCATAAGGCTACCTTTCTGCCTTCCGAGACTAAGCATTGTCTCCATCTGCATTTCTGCTGCATTGCATAAGGCTACCTTTCTGCCTTCCGAGACTAAGCATTGTCTCAATCTGTATTTTCTTGCATTGCATAAGGCTACCTTTCTGCCTTCCGAGACTAAGCATTGTCTCTATCTGCATTTGTACTACATTGCATAAGGCTACCTTTCTACCTTCCGAGACTAAACAATGTCTCCATCTTCATTTACTTTCATTGCATAAGGCTACCTTTCTGCCTTCCGAGACTAAGAATTGTCTCCATCTGCATTCTCTTGCATTGCATAAGGCTACATTTCCACCTTCCAAGACTTAGCACTGTCTCCATCTGCATTTTCTCGCATCACTTAAGGCTACCGTTTTGCCTTCCGAGACTAAGCATTGTCTCCACCCGCATGGCTGAAAGATTGTCAACCTTATTTAAATTATGCATGGATGAAATATCGCCACATTATCTCTTGCATGGCTGAAATACCGCCACCTTTTATTTGAGTCTTGCCATCGGCTGAAATATCTCCAACTGTATTTAAATCTTTACATCAGTTGAAATATCGCCAACTTTATTTAAGTCTTGCATAGGCTGAAAGATAGCCAAGTTCTGCATTTCATAGGCTGAAAGATCGCCAAGTTATCCAAAGGCGTCATTGTTCGGAGGCACCATTTTCATAGTCCGAGAACGCCATACCATGGCTTGAGGACCTTACTTTTATCTTTTGCACATAATTATTCAAAGGCACCATAGTTTGAAGGAATCATCCTCATAGCTCGAGAACATCATTTCATAGCCTGCGAATCCTTTATTATATGCATCATGGCCCAGGACGTCATGGTCTGAGGACGTTATCCTAATCGTCCGAAGACAGCATTCATGGTCCAACGGGAACTTGCGTCACGTTTAAATTTATACAAAATATATGTTTGCATTGCTCACTTACAGGTACATCGATTATCAATGACCGTCTCAACAGGAGTGATCCCACTCCGGTTCCCGCAGCCTAATAATCCCTGACCATCCTTCCCAACCTGAACATCGCGTTCGTCTTTCGAAATCTCCATCAGCATGTTCCGCCACGGATTCCCGAACTACATATGACTTGACTCCTGTAAGACCGGGGATATGTAGGCAGCTCAGGAGCCAGAGCTCTATCAAACTCTTTCAAATCATTTCTTTCGGTCAAAATTGGCCATCATATCTTTACCCGACAACTCTTTCATCCTTCTCGGGTAAAGAGGGGCAGCTGTTGATACCCAATTTTTCTCATGTACTTTTTATATACTCAAAATATTCTCAAGATAGCATTACATGCATATATAAGCATGCTCAAGAGTTTTGGTATTTTTCCCTTATTTTTAAAGATTTTAAAATTAATTTATTGTCTATTTTTAGTAGTACAAAACTAGTAATTGTTCCCAAAAAAATATCCTTTTTGTGATAAACTTATTTTATTCTGATATTTACACTAATATATAATTAAGATAATTTTTTTAATATTTTTACACATTTGTTTAATATTTTTTAAGTCAAATTGCATATAATTGCAATTATAGCCTATTTTACTATTAACAATATTTTACAATTACAAAATCATTTTGTAGTATTTTTAGATTAATATTTATACGTTATTAATTAGTTCACTACCTTTAATTTGTTTTAAAATCTTTTTTAACTATTTTATAAAATAATAAAAGAGGGAAATTGGACATTTAACGAACAACCCTTTATTATTTCAATTTTAGCCAATTTAGCCACACCCCTATCAGATTTAATTGACCCAATACCCACTTAAACTCACCCCAACCCAATCCCTAATATAACCAGGCCCAACCCCGATTTAATCTGAGTCGTTGACCAAATAAGATCAATGGCCCAGATCTATTTTCCTTAATTAAATCTAACTACCCCCTGACCCCTCAGTCTTTGAGACCGTCTCTCACCTCTCTACTCTTTCTCTCTATCTTTGGTCTCTTCTAAAGAGTTCTGTCTCTTCCCTTCTCTGACGAGTCCCTTCATCTTCTCCGACGACCTTCTCCACCGAGACTATGGATTCCTCACCCTTTGCCTCTTATGATTCGCTTATGCCAGTAATGTCTTCCCTAAGGCCCTCGAAGGGCGAGGACCCATCTACTCACACCCATGGTGTTCCTGTTTGCTTCAGGCCACCGATGTTTGATTTTGAGTGAGGTTTGTGACCTTTGAGGCTCGAGCCAGTAACGTTTGAGGTTCTTCTTATCTTCTCTAAGGTTTTATTTGAAACCCTAATGTTTGAAACCCCTGGTTCTTTTAGATTTACAATAGATCTACGCATATTACAAGTTATTATGATGTTTTCTTCTAAGACTTTATATTTTTTTTCTAAACAGATCTTCATTTTTAACTAGGGTTCCGAAACCCTTTCTTAAAATGGTTTTCTTTATGTATTTTTAACACTATCATATGATTTTCCCTCATATTTACCTTTGTTGAAATCTTTTCCTTGCGATTGGGTCAGTACATGTGCTTGATTATCACGAATAGCTTAAAATTCTAGTGACTGTACTCTGTTTTCCCATTAGGGTTTATGGCTCTTCGTCTCCCTTGCACGTATCATGTCTACTCTATTGATTCGTACTAGTATCTGTGTGAAACCCTAATTTTTAGACCTAAAACCCTGAAGGCTGTTGTTTTGCATGTGTGCTTGCATATGCGCTTATGTTTCACTGATCTTTACCATATGTTGTTTATCTTTGGTTTCTTCTTGCCTCCCTGACTCACATGACCCCTAGTGTCATATACTAGGGTTTTTGATTTTCGCCTAATGTGTGTTTATTCCCTTTAAATTAGTATTATTTTTCCACTTGGAATCCTTGAATGATTGTGACCGGTACTTTACTGATTTTGTGTATTTTCCTTTAACCATGATACTTGCCTTAGAACTCTTTACTGATTTTATGTATTTTACTTTAACTGTGATACATGCCTTAACACTCTTTACTGATTTTTTGGATTTCTTTACTGGTTGACATCTGCCTTAACTGATAATTGATTATCTACGATACCAGGGGATCTCCTACTGATTTTCAGAATGATACTTTGCCTTATTTTATATGCAAGCATGTCGCCAATTGATTCTTACCTTCCTTAATTCATATGTTCTATACCTGGTCCTAATCACATGCCTTATTCTTTACTACTATCTGTATGATTGAAATTAGTCTTTCAATTAGTTCTCTTTCCTTATTTGTCATTATGCTAGCCGTTTGAAATAGGACTCCCCAATTAAAGGGGAGTACTTACATTGATTGTTTCTAATTGTATTTTACTTCTATTATTATACTATACTTTATTTCTTACCTTATTTTTCTACTCGTTTTCCTAGTAATAAATACTCTATTCCCTCTTTAGCAAAAGCACATCAGTGAATACTCTCAATTCTACATTCTCTTATGCTCTTTCTTTCTTTCTCCTTTTGCTCTATTGTTGTTCTCTACTCTTGCCTATTATTATCCAGCTGTAGGCCAAGGCTAATACTGTGTTATCACTTTGTCTTTGCATCCTACTCTTTCTCTCTTACTATTAAGTCCTAGTTTCAATTCAAAGCTCCAACAACAATATGATTCTCTATTTGTTTCAGTTCTTATTATTTCTAGTTTGCTTCTATTTGTGGTTATCTTGCGAAATCTATTATTAAAATGCATCACTAGCATGTTATTATGTCTTTCCTTCCCTTTGGATTAGTATACCCCCTTTATGTGTGTTTCTAAGCATGACTTGCAAACTTATCCCAAATCCCTATCACCCATCTATGTGATTGTTCTTCCTATCTGTTTTTCTCTGACTACGCCATTGATGGCTATTTCTGAACATGCTTGAGCTAGTCCTAGACCTTTGCTGGGTTATATGTTTTGTCCTATGTGTCCCTAACCCCACTATCCCTGTTTGTGTTTGCTGGACCTGCCTCGGTTCTGTGGTTTTTGGCGGTGTATGAATCTATCTTTGGAGGTGCTGTGTCTAGGTTGTTGCTTATTGCTCTATTCACTTTCCGAAAACTGTTTTACTAAATAGACTCTCTTTGTTTTATGAAATGTTTTAAGTGAAATTCCTTTCAGCACTATTTCTATCAAAACATTTTCGAACTCTCTTGCACTTCACTTTATTCCTAGATACTTAAGTTCCACCCCCTCAGTGTGAGCACTGCTTTGGGGACCTCCTGAGTATCCTCTGAACTCTAACACACTGAGGCTGGTATTTCCACATTGCACATGTTTAACTCTTAGTTACTAAGTCTGGGCGTGAGCATGGCCCAAGAGCCCTTGAGGTCCTTAGGGAACTTTGGCACATCCCAAGCTATGAAAGGTTATTTTGGCAGTAAGGTTTGGAGGATTTGGGCCTATTGAAGGCTCCCTATAGAATAACTTCTTATTTTGTTCTTTATTATTGTAATTTAGATATTACTGGTTTGTAATAATTTGTAAATAAATGATTGGGGGCTGAATAGTGAATATGGGGGGAAGGGATATGCATGTTTATTCTTATGGGTAGAAAACTTGTTCATAGGTTTTATTTTACCTATTTGCGCAACAGATAACCTGCTTAGGACATGCATGTCATGCATTAGAAACCCTGTTTTTGGTCTTTCACTCTCATGTATGTTATTGTACTCACTTTGAAATCTTAATTATTAATAATAAGCCAAATAAACTGTCATTATTGCATTGGCATAGTAGAAATCATGTTTTAGGAATTCCTACGTGCATTCGACATCCTGTTGCTTAGAGTTTTATACTTATCTGGATTGCAATTGTCAAAATACCTATTAGCATGCTTAATCTATTAATACAAGTACTGTGTATGTATTTTTTTTTTTTAAATCAGAATCAAATACGCATGTCCACTCTTTAGGATAACCAGACAATGTATACGACGCCTAGGCAAACTTTAGGCCTAATAAGAATCGATTAATCATGTTGTTACTAGTTTACGACTAACTAGACTCTTTTAATTTTGAACTCTGCCGCTCCCATTCTTATTTTGACTCTCTGAACTTCACTCTATTTTTACTAAAACTCCCACCCTACTTTGAAATGATCTCGAAATTGTGTATTTGTTCTACTATGTTTTCTACTGGGTTACCCTTTCTGCCCAGAATCATGCTATTTTTTAATACCTATCCTACGTCTCATCAAGTTACTATACCTTTAATTCCTTTACTCTACTTTCAAAGTGCGTTTTATCGATTTTACCCATATTTTCACTAACTCCTAAACTGCTACATACTTCTAAATTTTACTGTTGTCTCTAGTCGTATTTCTGAAAATCGAGCATTCTTCAAAACACTTAGTCTTAATTAAGCTTTCTGCTTTCATTAAAACTTACTATTTTTTTTCAACATTCCGGCTTTTTAAACTCTTATCTTTGAGACTTTAAATGTGTTTGAGACGTGCTAATTATGTGTTTACTTGTGGAGGGATCTGTGAGCCTCTATGTGTCTTTGTATATTCCCCTTATGTGCAGTCATCTTTGTTATGTATGTCGCTTAGCATTTTTGCCTTTAAACCTAAGGGTTCAGCCTAACCACATAGGAATGGTGGTCCTAAATACCCTCCAAGGCTTATAGGACGGGACGGGTAATAGCACGCAATAAGCGTTCATGACCAACTAAGGCTTTTAATAACCTTTATGGGATAAGAAGGGTAGAATATGGAGAAGATGACCGATGCACTAATATCTCGTGTAGCCCCTTTTTGAGGCACGATTACTGGATATTGTATTGATGATCCATATTAATCATAAACCTAGAACCCCTCTCGCTTTGTTTGTTTTTATCAAAACTATTCAAATTTTTCATAAATTTACCTTCAAAGCTCTTTTTTAGCTTATTCGCAATGTCGTATATTTGAATCTTTGATTTTCGACTTGAGTATGTGAAGTCACAATATAACCTGGCCGGGAACCACACTAGTGGATCTTAAGGGGTGCCTAACACCTTCCCCTCGAGATAATTTCTAGCCCTTACCCAAACTCTGGTTTTCCAACTCAAAAAAATCCTTTTTAGTGTCCTAATGCACTTTAATCATTAGGTGGCGACTCTTCAATTCCAAAAACCCAAATCTCAAAAAGAAAAAGAGTTGTCCTCCCAAATATCGTATACCCGATTTCGCCTTAGAAAAAGGGGGCGTCGACACCTAGGGGGATTGATAATGTTGATATTGATGCTAACATGTGTGATTTTCCGCAACCGCAATTGATTTTCCGCAGTCTACGATCAATTGTTTGACCTAAGAATGTTATGACCGTATTGCCTCTCTGCGGACGCGATGGATTCTTCGCGGTCCGTGATAATAAAGTTCAGATAGGTACATTTGAGGGACTGTGGCCGCAGTTTATTATTTGCATTCTGCGGTGCACTTGCCACGTCCGTGCTCTATTTTTCACAGTCTGCAGCCCTATTGAATCAGAGAGTGGGTAGTCTGAATCCCACACCTTCGTGGCCACGATTTACTTTTCACGGTCCGCGATCAATAGTTTGACCTAAGAATGTTCTGACCTAATTACCTCTCCGCAGCTGTGATGGATTTTTTGCGGTCCGCAGTAATAAAGATTAGAGAGGTACATTTGAGGGACTGCGGCCGCGGTTGATTTTCTGCGGTCCACGGTGCACCTTTCGCGGCTGTGATCCATTTTTCACGGTCTGTGATGCTATTGAATCAGAGAGTGGGTAGTTTGAATTCCACACCTCCGTGGTCGCGGTGTACTTTTTGCGGTCCGCGGTGCAGCCTTCGCGGCCACAATGCATTTTTCACGGTCCGTGGCTTGCTGTTTTGTTCTGGCACTATCCACTGATATTCTGCACTGCTTCTTCTAGTATTTGCACTAACAATTTTCAACTAATTATACTTGCAGACAATGGTTAAATCTAGAGAAGGCAGTGACAAACAAAAGGGTATATCAGAGTCCTCCTGGGGTAAGGGATGATGAATGATCAAACTGACCCCACAAGTTCGAAAATAAATTGGAGAAATGAGGAAGAGAATAAAAGTTGTAGATAGAGCTGCTTCCCATTCTGAGGGAAGTGAGTATGTGCCCTCCTATGAGGTATTAGAGTCTTATTCAGTGCCAGAGTACGTACCCGACTTCCTGGAGAGACATAGGTTGAGAGATGTACCTATACCTCTAGACTTTCCTACTACTCGTGCTTCAGTTCATATTTCTTCTGAGTCATCTGAGGGCTCAGCAGAGAGCAATGATAGCGTAGACTCTACCTCACCTACAACTTCGTCACTTGGAGAGGATCCCATCAATGATGAGGTACTGGATGAAGAGGCAGGAGGTGTGCCCCAAACCGGGGGTGTGGAAAGAACTAGAAACCATGAAGTGTGGCAAAAGATGTTTGTCAATGAGCTGGCATATCACAAGTTCCGGGAGTGGGCCTCTAAGGTAAGTTATTCATGAGCTCCAATTCATAGAGCGGGACCTTCTACCTCT
The DNA here is from genome assembly GCA_026770625.1 of Nicotiana glauca. Lineage (NCBI taxonomy): Eukaryota > Viridiplantae > Streptophyta > Magnoliopsida > Solanales > Solanaceae > Nicotiana > Nicotiana glauca. Next base: position 18,534 of record MU713019.1, read on the forward strand.
CAACCCCAACGTGAAGCAGCATTTTAACGAATGAATGGGCTGGGATTATTTCACTAGTAGGGTGTCAGATGCAAATGAGAACTTAGTCAAGGAGTTCTACGCTAATGCTTTGCACATCAAGAAGGATACAAAAGTCACTAAGGTACGGAACTTGAAAGTGAAGTTTGATGGGAAACAATCAATGACCACCTAGGCTTTAATAATGAAGATGAGACTTTATACTTCGAGAAGGTGATGATGGATGAGGCAACCTGCCCGTGGTTGGCATCATACCTAGCTATCTCGGAAACCACCCCAGCATGGTTGACTACATGGGTTCCTATCTTGAGGAAAACCCTAAACTTTGAGGCAAAGGGTTGGGATACTTTTGTATGCAGTAATCTATACCCCACTACCCATGAAAATACCTTGCCGGTCTCTCGCGAGATATTAGTGGCGGCTATTATGGAAGGGTTCCCGATCAATGTCGGGAATGTCATGTCTAGGATGATCACCAGGGTGGTCAATGAGGGTGATAGATCATACCCCTTCCCGGACTTCCTTACCACGTAGTTGGAAGATCAAGAGTGGAGAAGCGAAACTTTGATCTAGTGGCGAAACCAAAGATGCCCTTTTCATGGTACAGCCTCAAGAGTCCAAACAATCCCAAATCAAAGGAATCCAAGGGAAAATCCACTACCTCTATTGGCCAGTCTGAAGAGCCAGTAGTGGTAGTCACTACTTCTCACCCTTCTACTACTATACCAGATCCTACCTCTTGACCACCTACCTTCTTGCCTCCAGAGATTCCAACCTCCTTAGCATACCCATTGACTGCCCACAAATTGAGCCAAACACTCTCCAGTATCAACAACAAGATGCAGGTAGCAACTTCTAAGCTGTCTGTGCTATCTAGCTCAGTGGCAGCCCAGTCAGTGTCCCCACAGCCACAGGTGCCTGCTTCGGTAGAGGAGACCCTCAAGGATCTTTTGGACAACCAGAAGAAGCTCCTGGATAACCAAAAGCTGATAATGGATGCTCTAACAGTTCAAGGAAAAACACTTCAGGAGATGAGCAAGTCAAAAAAGAAGCTGAGGAAGACTCAGGCCTCGAAGGAGTCAGTTAAGGAGTTGAGGGGTGAAATAGAGAAGATAAAAATAGCTAACCACTTGCCTTTGGATCTATTATTGCATGATCAACCTCCAGCAGCTCAGACATAGTAGGTTCTGGAGCAGGGGAGAGATCTCGAAAGAGGAGGAGAGTGATGCCTAGGTGGATGATATAGAGATTGAGCTTGAAGAGATGGAGGGTGTTGCTTCTAGCTAGCCGCAGGCCCCCGAGACAAATGATCCAGGTGCCCAGCCACATGACCTCATTCAGTCACAGGACCCCATGCATACGGAGGATCCATAAGGAGTTTTCTTTACTCTCTATCTTTCTTTTGAGCTTATTTTTGGTTAGTCAGCATTGAGGACAATGCTAGCTTTCATTTGAGGGGGTGGCCCTACTTTGATATTTTGATGATTTGGTTTGTAATTATGACATTATTTTCTTTCGTTCTGCTTATTTTTCAATTTTGGTATGTACATAACTCTCTACCTTTTATTTCACTTTCTGTTATTGGTCGATCTTGGTATATATATAAAGTTACTCTCTCATGTATATATTCATTCCTTCTTATGTTTATTCATTTAAATCCTCTATTGTGCATATTTAGTTTATTTTCCGTATTTTTCTTCTTAGCTTCTTGTGCAATTTTCCTTAGTAGTATAGCTTCTCACTTCATTTAGTAGCTTCTTATTTTACAATTTTGTGTGATCAATAAGCTTTTGGTTTTCTTAATGCCACAATTATTTCCAAAGGTGGAGTTTGTATGAAACGGGTTGCTCTTCTGGATGATGGATGACATTACAACCTTCTTAAGAGCTTGAGTCTATTTTTCTTTTCATTTTTGTGTAAATAGTAGTTAGTGAGCAATGGTGCCTCAGGCAAAGCTTCACTTTAGCCTAACACATTTTCTTTTGACCTCATGGTTAAAAACAAATTGTTGTGTATAGGATGGTGATACTAGTGACCTTGAGACTTTTGCATTGGCTAAACAATCATTGATTGGTTTCTCAGAATCATTTGTGTTGCTCAAACCATAGCTAAGGTTGTTGTGGGCCCCCGACTCTATTTTTTTTAGCAATCCTATAGCTTGTGTGGTGAGGTATTGATTTGCAAGTCCAAGTCCTATGCAAATGAGTCTAGAACTTGTCCTGAATGTTTGTCTAGGTGAAATCCTAAGTGAAGCTCGACTTAAGAAATGATTATAGTCTCTCATTGATCCTAATTGAGACTTGAAAATATCCGTAGCCTACCAATGATGATATCCCTAGTCAACCCCGTTAAACCAAAGCCCGGTATTATTTCAATGACCATGGTACAAGCCTTTATCCGTTCTAAAATGAGCCTCTCTTGGCACCCTATCTTTCCTTAGAACAAGGCAAAAGCATAAGTTTTGGAAAAAAGAAGAGGAATGTAGAAGTGATAAAAGGTACAAAATGAAAAGAAAGAAAAAAAATTCAAAAAGAAGGTGAACAATGCAGAGGAAATGAAGGTATTTAATAAAAGCAAAAGATGAAAGTAATGAAAAGATTATAAAGGAAAAAAAGAATTGAAATGAACAACAAAGAGTGAAAGTGTGTCTCTCTAGCCCGTAAAGAATAATTAAATGACTCAAAGAGTCAAGAAAATATGTGCCAAAATGAAGTAAATGAAGTGCTTAAGGAAAGACGAAACTTTCTTAGACCAATATATCCAACGTGAACCAAAAGTCTTCATTACATTCCCACAAAAGCCTTATATGATCTTAAGTTTGGTGAGCTTACATTAGTGGTGACTCACATAAGGGTCAAGTTTATGGTACTTAGAGCCGGACTTGTGATCTTTCTTTGAGAGGGATGAATGTGTTTCCCACAATCCTCGTTCTGAGTAATACAATATAAAAGTGAGGTTTGTTTATGGAGAGTTGAGGAGTATGAGTTTGGGTTCCACAACGACCAATGTAACACAAAGAATTTCCTTGATGAGTTAAGTCAACTCTTGATGCCTTTGTGTCGCACTATAGCCATGGTGCTAAAAGTTTGTGTATGATTGATAATGCATTTGAGTTGGAGGTAATTATTAGTCCTAATTGATTCTTGATGAGATTACTTTAAGATAACTAAGTTTTCCTTTCTTTTATCTTAAGAAGGTGGGAGTTACTTTGTTTGCTTGAGGACAAGCAAAAACTTAAGTTTTGGGGAGTTGATAACTAGGGATTCTAGTCTATTTTATGCTCCTTTTTACTTGAGTTTTGGATTAAAAATGTGTACAAGTGTTCCCAAAAGCTAACTTCGTTTGCTTGTTTGTAGTGTTTGGTCAAGAAGAGACAAGGATGTCATAACCAGCTCAAAAAGCAGTAAAACATGCACAAGTTCAAAAGCCATGTCAAAACAGCTCTACAGCGGAAAATCCACTGCGGACGCAGAAGAGCCACTGCGACTGCGATCCTTTTATCACGGTCCGCGGTGGAAAGGTTCAGAGAGATAATTTTCTGGGATTGCAAGCTACCGCGGTCCGCGGTGATTTTATGCGATCGCGGTACCTCCATTACGGAACCATCAAAACTCCATTTCGGAGTTGTTCACACATATATCAACATCCGATTAACTTTTCGAACTTAAGCTTTCAATTATGAGACCAAGTGCCTCAATTCATTCCGAAATCCCTCCAGACCCAAGCATACTACTCCGGCAAGTCACATAATAGCTATAAAGCATAAAATGAGCAGTAAATAAGGTAACAGCGCTGCAACTCTCAAAACGTTCAGCTAGGTCATTACAATGAATTGTTTAGATTATTTAAGGACTAATAAGAGGGCAGTTATACGAGATTAATGGACCTAGCATACTAAACTTATTTAGCCTCTAAAATTTTATTTTAACTTTAACCCCAACAAATGGCCCATTCAAGATCTTCGGAAACGAACCTCACGACCCCATTTATTCATAGCTAATGGTACATCTACTTAGCATTCGACTCATAAACATAATCAAACTAGAGTTTAGAGGTGGTCTCAGCTGTTTTTTTGGGGGTTATTATAAGGTGGGGAGAGCTGGTTTTTGGCTAATTTTTGTGGCTGTTTTTCAGCTCATTGTTGCTGATTTTGGGATTGTGTTTGAACTGGTTTTTATGGTGGTTAAAGGTTATCTTTTGGTTGATGTTTAGGTGAAGAAAGGAGATGGTTTTGGCGTGAGAAAAAGAGATGTTTCCATGGCTGGTTTCAGCAGGTTACAATGGGGGAGAAGAGGATTTTGGGACTGCTATTCTATTCTTCTTTGGTGCTTTATAATTCTCTGTCCCCGTCTCTGCTGTGTTGTGTGTGTCTATTATATAGTGTGAGAACCTAAGAAAGAATTCTTAAGGAGAAAGAAAAATATTTTGGCGTTCTTTGAGGGAATATATTTTAGGTGCACTCAACAAATTTTATCGGGTGGAGAACGATGCCAAAAGGCAGATGACGTTGGGTGGGGAACTCTGGTGCAGGTGAATTAGTTAGAGTACATAGGATGGAATCTTCTATGTAGCCACTTTTAATTGGTTCTTTCTTTTTTGTGATTTTGATTTTTTTTTTTTTTTTTGATAAAAATAAAAATATTGCTCCTACTAAATTGGAATAGTAAGATAACATATTAATCACTCAAATTTTCTTATTAAAACCTTCACCTCTAAAAGTTAAGCTAAACTAGATTAAAAACATATATTTTTTGAAAACTTTTTTTTCTTTGTAAATGAAGGTAAAACTTACTTAGAAATGTGACTCCTTTATATCATTTTCAATTTTCTTATATAAAACCTATAAAGGGTAAAAATTATATAAAATATGTAGATTAAACTTAAAAAATATTTACATACTAAATGGTGGTGAAAACTTCAACTATGATAAAAAATTATGTGTTCATAGCATATGCCTCTTTGAAGGTGGTGCCTTGAATTTGAGGATTGATTATTGAAGCTTAAGCTTGAATTGAGACTTTAATTGAGTTTTGAATGCTTGCTTCTTAACTGGAAATCGAGAAGATGGATTTTGAGATGCTAGTTGATGTGTGCATTAATCAAAACTTAACTCCAACTGTATTTGTGCTCGAAAACCTTCTAGTTTTTATTAGAGTTTGGAACTTCATTCTTGGACATCAAACATGTGTTATGCGGGGAAACCTACAAGATATCACATACAAATGACTCGTCTGTTCAACATTGGGAATCTTCGGGAACTCCTAAGTGAACAGTCCGAAAACCATTTAAAAAATAGGGACACCAACAAATAAATCAAGCAAGAAGAACCTCAACGTGTGATTAGCATGATCAATGGAGGGGTAGATGTTCCACAAGGGCCAATGATAAAACTCACCAATTTTTTTTTATCACAAGAGAGAGATTAACTCGAGGTTATGTTCCAAAGAGATACATCTCATTCAGCGACGAGCCACTGAGGGCGTAATCCAACCTTACAATTGTCACACCTTTTTTCGGAAAAAGTGGTATTCCAAATTAAGTGACATTAAGGAAATAGGATTATTTTATTTATTTATTTTACTTGGAAGAATTATTTAAGGTGTCCCAAATCACCATTTATTTTAAATCCTAAATCAAGAAAGTTTTAACTCTATTTAAAGTCTGCGAAACACAAAAGACCGAGTAAGGAATTCCGTTAACCCAGAAGAAGGTATTAGGCATTCCCGCGTTCCGTAGTTCTAGCACGGTCACTTCATAATCATAACTTGGCTTAATTAATTGATAATTACGTAATTCAGATTCTATGTATATTTTACCTTTTACCTCTTTTTAGTTACTTGATTATGGAGTTACGGGATTATCTTCAAACAAACCACCTGTGTGTGAATTGTTTTACTTAGTGTGCTGAAAATAATGTCATGCATACGTGTACACAATTAATAACACTTTATTGTTTATGAAGATTGTTTAGCCAAAGTCGCACCGACGCGTATCTTGGTTTATTTTTGGGATTATAATTATGTCGTGCGAACGTATACATAATCGCGATAATGGATTAAAGTGTGCCTAAAGCATTCTACGCATATTCATGAATTGCTTAGATTATTTAAGAACTAATAAGAGGGCAGTTATACGAGGGTAATGGACCTAGCATACTAGACTTATTTAGCCCCAAAATTGCTATTTTATCTATAACCCAACAGATGGCGGGTTAATTTTACTGATGGTCATTGAACTATCTTTTAATTTCAGTAAAGTCATTCAACAATTTTTGGTCGCTTAAAAGTAACTAAATTTTATTATTATAACTTAAAAATTATTTTGCCTCAAACTTCCACCATAAATATGACATGGCATACATTTTAACAAAAAAAATTCAAAGAAAATGCCACATAAGCTTACATGGGTCATACCCACATTAAGATCCGTGTCTCCTTTAATATGACTTGAGTCAAACTCCAAATGGGTTTCAATAAGTAAAAAACCGCACATAGAATAGCTCTTACCAGGTCCACCACATCCCTCTTTAGATATTAAATTCCAAATTATTTTTAATTAAATTCTACCTTAATTTAAAATAATTATCCTATACTAGAAAGTTTTTATCTTTTTTGTTACATAATGCACATTCATAATTATTCTATACTAAAATAATTTATGCTAGAAAATTCTTATTTTGTTTGTATGTCCTATCTGAGTCATTTTATGATTCT
>MU713019.1:34305-63260 GCA_026770625.1 Nicotiana glauca
TCGATCTCCCCGATCCCCTGAATAACTGACCCAAGGTACTTGAAACTACCCCTCTTAGGGATGGCTTGAGAGTCAAGCCTCACTTCCACTCCTGCTTCCGTCGGCTCGGTTCCAAATTTGCACTCGAGGTATTCCGTCTTCGTCCTGCTCAACATGAAACCTTTAGACTCAAGGGCATGTCTCCAAACCTCTAGCCTCTCGTTGACGCCGCTTCGTGTCTCGTCAATTAGGACTATATCATCAGCAAATAGCATGCACCATGGCAACTCCCCTTGAATATGATGCGTTATGGCATCCATCACCACGGCAAATAAGAAAGGGCTGAACACAGACCCTTGGTGCAATCTCGTAACAATGGGGAAAATGTTCAGAGTCGCCTCCTACTGTCCTAACCCGGTTCTTAGCTCCATCATACATGTCTTTAATTACCCTAATGTAGTCTACCGGGACCCCTTTCACCTCCAAGCATCTCCATAAGATCTCCCTAGGAACCCTATCATATTCTTTCTCTATATCGATAAACACCATGTGGAGGTCCTTCTTCTTATCCCTGTATTGTTCCGCCATCCTCCTAATAAGGTGGATAGCTTCTGTGGTAGATCGCCCCGGCATGAACCCGAACTAATTATCTGAAATAGAAACCTTCCTTCGCACTCTCATTTCTATCACAAAAATACAGGGCCAAATACTTGAGCCCAAAAATCAGAAAAAATAACACAAAAATACAAAATGGAAAAACAAAAAGAAAAGGAAACAAATGAATAGGAAATAATTAGAAGAAGAGAGCTGGCCTTAAAGGACTGGATTTTGGGCCAAATACTTAAGCCCAAACGAAATTACCCCTTAAATAACCCTTAAACCGGATCCAATCCCACGCCCAGGCCCAATACCCCAATACCCAACCCCATTGATTCCCAGCTAACCCAAACAATGCCGTTTGGCATCCTTTAATCTTGGCCATCAAAATTCCTTGATCCAACGGCCCACGGTGGCTCATGGTATTATAATAAAAGTGTCCGAATCCGTGTATTAACCTAAAGAACCACGTCCGTCTTCCTCGTATCTCCTTGTAACCTCACCGGCGGAGCCGCCGCCGGCGAACGCCACTTACTCCAATCAGCCCCAAAATTGCACCCCAGATTCTCATTCTCTTCCTCTACCCAAATCCATGACTGGTTTCCTTCGAATCACAGTCAAACGTCTCGAATAATCAATCAAAGTTTTCCGGTCACGACACCACCTTGACCAAATAACACCACGGGATCGCCTCACCACCCTATATCGAACCCCCCTAACCCCGTCCCTCAACTATGGTTAGAATTGCTCGAATTTGGATTTAAAGAGTTTCCGGCCAAACCCTAAAATGCTCCGAATCGCTCCAAATTGGCACTGCATGTCCTTCTCCTCTTCCTCTTGATGTTTCTATCACCATTGGTGCTCAAATATCAGCAGAAATTAGTCAAGTGTTGAACTAAAATGGCGGCCAAGTTTCTTGAGTGAGTTTAGTTTTTCTTTCTTTTCTTCGTCTTACTGTTTTTATTCTTACAGTGATTAAACTCCTGTTGATTTTTGTCTTATTTGTTTTTGTTCAATTTCATTTAATCCAGTGTTTGACTGCTTAATTGCTTAGATTTTAATTTATTCTAGTTCGATTATCAGTAGGTTTATCATTAAATTAATCTTGCTGAAACTTTCTTTTAGCGTAAGTCCTATTTCAAATTTAGCTTAATTTGTTAGGGTTAGGGCTGAGTTGATTAAGGGACGTTTGTTAGCTTAATTAGGTAGTTAATGAATTTAGGGAATATTCAGGGGGGAACATAGGTAATCAGAACAAGATAGGACTATACTAGAACCTTTTAGATTATTCTAGAATGTGACTTTAGTACATGTTTCAAAAAGATAGAGATAGTTACTTGTGTAGTAAGTTTTAAAATAAGGGACTAAACTGAAATTGAATAAGGACTTAGAAAGAAAATTAAAAAATCTGTGGAGCTCACTTGGTGCCTATAAAAGGCAGACACTTTGCCTAGTTCAGGATCTTTCCTTTCAGCCGGATAATCTCCCAAGACTCTCTCTCTCACTAGTCTCTTAGATCTGAAGTAGGAATTCAATTTCAAAAACCAAAAACAAAACAAAAATTCAAAAAATCAAAAAAGGTGACTACTGTTTCATTCATTTTAGTTCAATATTCAAGTTTCTGAACTTCAATGGAATTTTAGATCAATTTCGAGTGAATTTGGGTCCTAACGAGTATATTGTGGTGTATTTTGGACTGCTGAAAGTTCAAGGGTGTGCTGGTTTAGTTTTGAGTCGATTTAGTGTCATCTTTGGTGGATTACTATTTTCATTTGGATTTCAAACATCTCTGGGCTGCTTAATCTGGTTTTTGAGCTGTTCTTAAGCCTCGATCTATTGCTGCTGATTCTCAGTTTTCTTTGATTGTTTCACATTCCAGGTACACTACTTTGAATCAGTCTGATGTATGTATTGAAGTTAGAATGAAGCGTTCAAGGATCTATTGTTTGATTGAAGGCTGCTTGTATTTTTTATTGATATTGTTCTGTTATATGAATGGTAGCTATTTGTTTAATTTGAGTAGCTCATGGGACTGGTAAATCGGTGTGAAGTTTTATTACAATATATGAACTCAGCAATCATTAGTAGTGGTTTGATTTGATTAAAATGTTAGTAGAAGTTAAATCACTGAACTGGTTTGGTAGTATTCATATTAGCTAGTAGTAATTTTTGATCATGCTAGGGCATGACTGGGTATCTGCATTTGAATAGAAGTCCTAGACCTAACTGGTATGTGCATTTGAACTGTTGTTGGTAAATTAGTATTAAATTTCACCTGCATTGAATTAATTCCTTGAGTCTAGCAGTTTGTGATAGTTAATTAGTATTCTAGTTTGAATAACACCTTTGAATAATGCCATGACCTTTTAATCTTCAATTGAACAAACATGCATAGTTCTCCTCGTTACAAACTGTTGCGCGATTTGCGTAAACTCAGTGCATATGTGGTTTCAGTAGAAATTGGTTTAGAAATTTTGTGATCATGTTTAATAATTAAAAAGAAAAGAATGCTTTGTTATTATGCTCTATAGTTGCTGTGGTTTGGGCTCGGCGTTGGCTTCATAGCCATTTTGATCGCCATTATTCCTGCTAGGACTCGATCCCAGGCTGTGGCACCACAGCTGCCTGAGCCGTCTTTTACTTGCACTGGGACTACGCAACTGGGCTATATCAAAACCCATCATAGGCCAACCTGTTATTTGGGTTTGGGTAGGGGAAATTCAATTCTTAGTTTAACTTGATGCAATTCAATTCATCACTAATTAGGATTTTTAGAGACAAATAATATAGAAAAATTATAGCTTACTTTAGGATGGACCTTTAAATAAAAACTGAGATGAGCCTCGCCAAATAAGAAATATAAATTGCGGGGCCCTCAATAAATGTTGTATTCAAAATACATAGAATTCGGGAGGGCCGTTTAGTGAATTTCACGGCCTTCCCCAAAATAATAATACGTTAGACACAGTGTTGGCACGATTTTAATAAAATTACATTCTTAAACTCGGGTACATATTTATGTGACCCAAATCCAAATCTCAACGGAGTCGAAATGTGTTGACAACCACGGGTGTATTGATTGCAACGTGGTTCGAGGCGCGTTTTCACGACGTTGTAATTATTATTAAAATAATAGTAAAAATGGTTTACGAATAAAATCACATAAGTTAGTATATATCAAAATCAGATAAAAGCCAAATTATGGCAGTTGAGCGACCGTGCTATAACCACGGAGCCCGGGAATGCCTAACACCTTCTCCCGGGTTAACAGAATTCCTTACTCGGATTTCTGGTTCGCGGACTGTTAAACATAGTCAATAATTTCCTCGGTTCGGGATTCAACCGGTAACTTGGGACACCATAAATCTCCCAAGTGGCGATTCTGAATCTTTTAAATAAATTCCGTTTTGATTGTCACTTCAAGTTGGAAATAACTCCCTTTATTACACCCATCGCGGGGTATAGTAGTGAAAAAGGAGGTGTGATACTATGTGGCCACTTTTAATTGTTTCATTCTTTTTTTGTGATTTTACTTTTTCTTTTGCTGATAAAAATAAATATACTACTCCAACTAAATTAAAATAACAAGAGCACATACTAATCGCTCAAAAATTTCTTATTAAAACCCCCATCTCTAAAAGTTAGACAAAACTAGATTAAAAACATATATTTTTTAAACCTTTTCTTCGTTTGTAAATGAAGGTAAAATTTATTTAGAAATGTGACTCTTTTTTATCAATTTTAATTTTCTTAAATAAAATCTATAAAAGGTAAAACAAAAATTTAAATATATAGATTAAATTTAAAAAATATTTACATACTAAATGATGGTGAAATCTTAAAATATGGTCAAAAATTAGGTACTCATAACAACGATACACTAGTAATATCTATACTCATTAATAAATTTAGAGTCAAGCGTGTGTTAATTGATCTAGGTAGCTCGTCTAACATCATCCAATGGAGAGCCGTGGAGCGACTGAGGTTGTTGGATCATATCGTACCATCAGTTCAAGTATTAGATTGGTCTAATATAGCTTGCGAGACAGCAAAGGGTGAAATTGCCCTACTGGTCAACATTGCCGGAACTACTCAAGAGACAAAGTTCTATGTAATCGAAGTGGATATGAGATACAACACCTTACTCAGGAGGCCATGGGTCCATAGCATAGGAGTGTTACTATTAGCCTTGCACCAAGCGTTGGATATTTTGGGGAACAGCCGACCGCAAAGGAGGTGTTCGTTGTCAGGGGAGTGAGTTTGTGTTTGCAATCACAACATCAGAAAATGAGGGATTGGTCAAAGAGAAAAGCACCAAATAGCAATCACTGTTCCTGACCCTAATCAGGCCAGAAAAACAGGAGCACCGTCCAACGGATGAGGAAGATGACTTCGGGGTCCCAAGATCCTTCGTAGCACCCGATGATACCGATGCCTCCAAGTTGATTATCTAGGAACTGGAACAATTTATATTGATCAAGCACCTACCAGACAGAATTGTATACTTGGGATCAGGACTAACCCCGAGCTCATGAAAAAATTCATTGATTTCCTTAAAAGTGATGTCGATTATTTTTCCTGGAACCACTTAGATATGACATGGATCCTGCCGTAGATAACAACTCACAAATTGAGCTTGGATCCAAAATTCCACCTGATCAAACAGAGGAGTAGGTTGTAGTCCGAAATCAAGCACGTGTTAATCAAATCGGAGGTATCTAAACAATTAAAAATAGGTTCCATTTGGGAGGTTGGATACTCGAATTGGCTAGCAAACGTAGTACTCGTACCTAAAAAAAGGAAACAAACTTAGAATGTATGTAGATTATATGGACATGAATAAGGCATGTCCGAAGGATTCGTTTCCTTTGCCTAACATTGACCGAATGATCAATGCAATGGTTGGGCATCAGACGCTAAATTTTCTCGATGCATATTTTGGGTACAACCAAATACGGATGGACCCGAGCGACCAAGAGAGTATTTCTTTCATAACTAAGATGCCATTTAAATTAAAATATGCCAGTGCCATATATCAACTCTAGTTAACCGAATGTTCATGAAATCAATAGGGAAATCAACAGAGGTTTATATTGATAATATGTTAGATAAGTCCCTGCGAGCAGAGGGCCATTTGAAATAATTGTAGGAAACCTTCAACATATTAAGGGAATATAGCATGAAGCTGAACCGGGAGAAGTGTGACTTCAGAGTTGGCTCGAGTAAGTTCCTCGGTTTCATGGTATCTAATCAAAAGATAGAGATTAACATGGATAAAATAAAGGCCATAGAAGACATCACTGTGGTTGACAACACAAAGGTGGTATAGAGATTGACTAGGTGGACAGCCGCATTGGGCCAATTTATTTCTTTGTCATTGGATAAGAATCACTATTTCTTCTCGTTACTAATGAAAAAGAAAATTTTCTCTTGGACCCCGGAATGCTAGCTGGTTGTAGAAGAACTCAAACGATATTTATCAAGTTCTCTACTTGGCAATCTCCGAGGTAGCTGTAAGTGGTGTCCTAGTCCAGGGGAAGGTACACAGTTTCCTATCTATTATGTTAATACAATTCTAGGTGATGCCGAAATGAGGTATCCACACCTATAGAAATTAGCACTTGCCTCATTAAGCACGTCTAGGAAACTAAATCATACTTTCAGTATCACCCTATATGTGTCGTGACCTAGTATCTGCTAAGGAATGTTATGCATAAACTCGAGCTTATGGGTCGACTAGCAAAATGGGCCATAGAGTTCAGAAGGTACAATATTGAGTACAAACCCCGAACAACTATAACGTCACATATTTTGGCAGACTTTATGGCCGACTTCACACTAGGATTGATCCTCGAGGTCAAGAAAGAATTACTACTTGCCTCGGGGACTAACTCAGGGGGTCTGAACGCTATTCATGGATGGTGCTTCCAACACAAAAAGGGGTCTAGTTGGGAATCATACTAAAATAACCTACGCGTAATGTAATAAGGCAGTCTATTAGAATTATGAGATTAACTAACAATGAAGCTGAATATGAGCCTATAATTGCAGGTCTAAACTGGCAAAGAGCTTGAGGGCTAAGGTGATCGAAGCCAAGTATAATTTCTTCCTCGTTGTTAACCAAGTTAATGGAACATTTGAAGTAGAAAAAGAATGGATGCAAAGATACTTGGATAAATTACAAGCTATGCTACATCAGTTCAAAGAATGGATACTACAACATATGCCTCGAGATCAGAATAACGAGGTCAATGCATTGGCTAATCTAGGGTCGTCAGTCGACTTCGATGAATTTAAATCCGAAATGGTGGTGCTATTAAAGAACTCAGTGATCGAGGCCATGACAAGGTAACCTCAACAAGCTTGACTTGGGATTGGAGAAACAAATGCATATATTACCTTCAAAAAGGGAAATTACCATCGCATCCCAAAGAATCAAGGGCCCTTCGACTTAAGGATGCCAGATTTAGCTTAGTTGAAGGAAAACTGTATCAAAGATCAATTTTTTGGACCATTAGCAAGGTGCTTGAGTATCAGGAAGACCGATTACTTGATGAGAGAAGTCTGCGATGGCATTTGCAGAAACCATTCGGGGGCAAGATCATTTGTTCGGAAATTTATCGAGGATGGTTATTACTGGAATAAGATGGAAAAGAATGCAAAGGACTTTGTTAAAAAATGCAACAAATTCCAAAGGCACGCCCCGATGATCTACCAACGGAGGAAAATGCTTCACTGGGTACTTTCCCCTTGGCCATTCATGAAATGAGGAATGGACATCATAGGTCCTTTCCCATGGACACCCGGTAAAGCCAGTACATCTTGCTTATGACCGATTACTTCTCCAAGTGGGTCGAACCACATGTGTTCGAGAAATTTAGAGCAAAGGAGGTCATCGACTTCATCTAGGATCATATAATATGCGGGTTTGGGATTCCGGCCGAGATAACGTGTGACAATGGGAGATAGTTCGTCGGCAGAAAGTTCTTGAAAGATCATAAAATCAAAAAGATTCTATCAACCCCTTACGACCTGAATGGAAACAAACAAGCGGAGTCGACAAACAAAACTATAATGCAGAACCTGAAGAAGAGATTGACCGACTCAAAATGATATTTCATAGAATATAAGGATCTACCAAACTCTATAGAGAACCAGGTTCTCTATCAGGTTCAATAGAACAAACACACATACTGTAGTAAATAAATGACAAGGGGAATTTTACATGGAAAATTTCCAGCTCTACGAAATTAAAAATCATGACCTACCCTTGTAGGATTTCAACTTCACTGCTGAGCAACTTTTAGATTACAACATATGCAACCTAGGAATTAACATCTTAATCCCTCACTAACTTGTAAAACACCTATTATAAGCCACTTTGTAATACCTATATTACAAAGACTTCACAACTCGACTAACTCTAGCCAAGACTTAAACACAAAGGTTTAAGATTTACAAAGGGTTTACTACACACTTCTTCTTAGTAATCTAAGTAGGAATTACAAGTAAGAACATTAACAAAGTTACAAATCAACTTAAGGACATACAATAACTTGATGTGGGAACTAGTCTGTAGTTTTTTTTTTCTTTGTTCTTGAAGCACTTAAGAGTTTCTTGCTGGATAATCACGTGAGTGAGCTTGAGTGAGATCTCCAAGTGTTCAAGTGAAGTATTTTACCTTCCTTGATTGTATTAATACATGTATGACATCACTTACAATGATGTAAGCAAGGTAGGTAAAAAGTTTTCCAGAGAAAGTTGACTGATGCACTATTCCTATATTGTAGCATATGCAGGCAGCAACTTTTCCAGCTAGAGAGTTGACTTCGTACAGTCACCTCGAGAACTGGTAGGGATCTGTTCCCTCAGCTATTCCTTCTACTCTGAAGAGTTGAATCATAACTCAAGCTAGAACCTTGAGATTTTAAGGTATTGAGAATGTATAACAGGTTCCTTATCTAGTTCTGGATAGAAGTTTCTTAGATCATCAAAACATAAAACAAATTACATATGACCAAGGTACTTGTAACTTATCAAAAGTGGAAAGAAATTTTGCCTTAGTCCTATTGGCATATCAAACAACTTTGAAGTCGAGTATCGGTGAAATCCACACTCTCTAGTCTACGGCGCAGAGGCTTTGATTCTAGTTGAGGTAGGAGAAATGAGATAAAGGTTCTTATATGCGACGAAGAAGTCGAACGACGAGGCCATTGCGACAAGATTAAATTTAGTATACAAAAGGCTAAAAGCCGCCCTAGTCCAATTAGTGGGTCAAAAGCAGTGACGGAAAGATATTACAACCGAAGGGAAAACCTTCGTCACTTCCAAGTCGGGGAATTGCTATTTAGGAAAGTCATACTACATACCAAGAACCCAAATGATGAAAAACTAGGATTGAAATGATAGGGACCATACAGAGTCACCGGTATAACCAGGAAAGGGTCATACCAACTCAAGTCCCTAAATGGTGTAAAACCACCCAAAAACTAGAATGTGGCATATTTAAAGCAGTATTACTGCTAAGGTATAAACACATAAACGTCTTTATGGTTTACTATGCCTTGAACTAACCCGTGCAGGTACTCAATCGAAGTAAAATTTAAGGATTAGATCTAAAAGCACGTGTTGCATTCCTTTTCCCTTCAACTGGTTTTTCCTCGAAGTGGGGTTTAGGGCTAGGTTTTTAATAAGGTAATAATAAGCTTGCTACCCTAGTTTTGAAGACCGCTCTCAAACCAAAGACTGTGGATCATCCCTATCTGATCATAGTATTCGAGCCCAAAAATTTCAGTCTTGAATACTAGGAACTCTTATTCGATATTGAAAGCCAAGGCTTGAATATTAGGATTAATTATAAGCGTCAAATAGTCAAATGAACCGTGCCCCCATAGCTCAGTCTCGCCATTGAATATAGCTTTTGCTCCTTCAATTACTTACAATATATTCAAAGTAATAAAAAGAAATTTGTCTTCTATATTTCATTGGTTCACATTCGCACAAGCATTATTATCGTTAAGTCAATTAGAATGAATACTGGATTCAAAACTTTCTAGGCCCACGGGCCACAATTAAATGGGGGCACGAAACCCAGAAGGTAGTAAGAAACCACAATACCATACACAATCATCTAAAGACCCCGAAGCCTACGGGTCACCCTGAACCGGGGATTGCTACCCGATAGTAGAATTGGGAAAACCAGGCTACTAAATCCCTAAGGCACCGAGACTACAAGGAAGGGCCCAAACACAAAATGTCATAAACAACTTAAGAAATAAATCCTTTAGAGCATGTATTACAACATATAAATGGCTCGGAGACGTATTAGTTCATGCATAAAAAGTAAGGTCCTTACACATTTTTAATACATAAAAGACTGCTTTAGACCTGGTCAAGTCAATCACTCTCAAATTACGTCCATAAAAAGAGCCACATTTGGCAAAGTGTAGTTGTGTCTGGTTAAAACACTCAAAATTTTAGCAAAGGCTTCATTTTTTATCGGGTCATACGAAGTCAAAGCAATTCAGAGTTATTATTTAACCTAGGCCTCATCCATGCATTGGGATATTGAATAGTTTAAGCGATGTCAAATTCTATGCTAAGGCATCGATGGAATATTATTAAGTACGAGACATAATTATATATCCTAAGTCCTAAACATAAGCAAATACAGAAGAGTTAAAGAGCACAACATATAGCCAAAGAAAAAAATTTATACGCATGTTTACCAAAAGGTATTTACAGAGGCACTATAAAACGGCCCCAAAATACAATGCATGTTGCTATAAGAAAAAACAAAAATAAGCTAAGACATTTTCTGCCTATTCTTCGTGGTAGCCCAACTCGCTATCTGATCCATCGGGATGGTACCTCACTCTAGCCTCGGCTTGGAGCCTCATCGCCTTTTCGATCTCGGCTGCTAGGTCAACCCCCTAGGCTTGGATCTCCTCTACATTCTCTCTCCAAGATAGGCATTTTACATATTTGGCCTTTGTTGTAACATGGGCTTTGTCTACCTCTACATCATTCTTGTACTTGGACAGCGTGTTCTGAGTTTCAGAGGCCTCTTTCGAAGCCATTTCCATCCTGGATCTCATCATCGTGTACTCTTGGCTAAGGGAATCGCGTTCTCCAATGGCTAAGGCAAGTGTTCCTAGAGCTCCTCATTCATCCGAGACCATTTATCAGCTTTATCTCTTGTCACTCGGAGCTACACTTTGGTCGATTCTAGACCCTCTTTGGTGGCATATTGCTCTGATGCTAGGAGATCCATCTTGCCCCTAAGCTCGTCGGCTGAAGCCTTGACCTTGTTCATCTCGGACCTGAGATGGTCGGTCAAGGTTTTTTTCTCCTAGACCTACGAGGTTATGGCGTTATCATTTGCATTTAAGCTCCCGATATCGATCTCGAGAACTTTTACATCTTAAAGTAGGAGGGCGTGTTCCAACTTTGCCTTCGAGGCCTCCTTTTGACTTTTTCCAGCTCCTCTTGGAAGACGAATCGGTCAACCATGTCACTAAGGACTTCATCTTTTTTCTCACAGAGAGCTTGGTACATATCTTTTTGTCGAACCTGTTCCTTGAGCTTGAACTCGAGGTGAATCACCTCTATCCTGGCTTGGTGAAAGTTCACATGGTGAAGTACCGAGGCCTAAGACACAAAGAAATAAAAATCATTAGAATATCATTAAGGCAAAGAGATCCTTTAAATCATTAAATAGAAGAAGGTTTACCCTATTCGGCGCCTGCTGAGCCTTATTGAAAAGACTCGACCCGTTTAACTCGTTCATCTTCGCTTGGTCTTTTTCTATTACCAAGGAACAAAGGTAGCAAGCCACTCCAACTAGCTCGGATAACATGCTAGCATCCACTGGTACTATGAACATGACCATTTTCTTCTGGTCATGGTCCACGCTTGGGGCAGGAAATTGCTTTTTGAGCATTAAGCTCGAACTCGGCTCACCTGACCTCGATTGTATGACCCTTCTTCGGATCTCCAGGTGGCCAAATATGGAGTATTCCTCCAGCATGCCCACATCAATTCCCGGTCAATTTTTCTACGGAAGCCTAAGCCTCGTCTAACAAGGCCTCCATATGAGGCGGAGACTCCGAAATGTGAATAACATTGGCATTTTTCGATGCGCCCTCCCTTAAAATCAAAGTTGCTTCCTGTGAAGCAATGGTTAATCAATCTTCTTCAAGCCTCCCTAGCTACAGAAGACTCATAATTTATCCCTTTCCGGGGGAACCAACTACAGGTCGACATAAATCGGTAAAGAGCTTTGGAGACCGGAACACGGGCACCAGAAGCTTTCTTGGTGATATTTCTCACCTTGACCACGATCATTTTCTTCTTCTTAGCCTCGGTGGGAGCGTCTGAGGGTCAGGGGATTTCTTCTTCTTCTTCTTCATTTTCTCCTCCTTCACAACAACTTTGATAGTAGGCTACAGTGAAGTAGAGGGTTTTTCAGACCGGGACGAGGCCACGACCTCGGTAATTGCCCAAAGTTTGGTGGTCTTGGGCAAACCTGCGGAAGGGAAAGACTTAGTCAAAATAATAATAAGATGAAAATGATCCAAAGGGAAATTCAACCCAGAGAAGAGAGATACTGACCATAAGAACGGGCCTCTCACCTGTATTTGGAAAGCTTACGCCACTCACACTCACGATAGGTGAGTTGTTTACAAATAATTATATAATGATAAAAAGAAGTAGATTCAAAGGAATACTTTGAGAACTCGAGAGGAAGTGAACTTACGGTTTAAGTTCTATTTCTCAAGAAACGGAAGGAACTTGGAAGGAATAAGGTCTTCAATATTTATCCAAATGAATCTCCCCTACCATCCCCAGTCCTAGTCCTCTTCTATATAGGAGAAGTGAGCTTTTTTTTTACCCTACGGGCGAGCTTGATTAAACCCCCTCAAAAGATTCGGGGGCTATAAGCTCAGAGCAAATAGTCAACCGTGAATCAAGGCTCCTTCGTGGTGCAACAAAGTGACAGAGAAAGGTCACAATTCTCCAAAAGGATGGGTTGGATCTGTTCGAGGCAGATTTCATACCTCTTAAAAAATCGAGGATCATTGTATCTACCGAACCGAACATAAAAAGACATATGTAACTGCTTGAGTATCCTTCCACATGCATCATGATATCCTCATCAGAATTGGTAGTGACTGCATATTTGCCTTCTTATCTGCAATCTTCTTGGACCACTAGGAGTATTTCCTCGGTGATGGAGCAGACGTACGTCCACACCTACTCACCTTAGTCTCCCTATGCAGATTTCGAACTTAAAGTCATTATCAATGGAGCAGCTACCGAGAATGAACTTAATAAGAGGAGGTCCTGAGGCCTTTACTGCCAGTACTGCCTCGGTGCCAGTGGCCGAGGCAGAAGTTGAAGGCGCATTGCTTTGGGTTACCGATTTCGATGTTTTAACCATTTTATTCTGGAAACAAGAAGTTATGAATGTTTGAATATCTGGTAAGAAAGTTTGAATGTTTGGTATGAAGTTTTGAAGATCTGGTACAGTGGTTTGAAGATAGGATATGAAGATGTGAAGAGGTTATGAAGATTTGAAGGATTGATGAGCAGATAGGAAATTCGAGGGAAACTCAACAAAGTTCGAAATCAGAAAGTAAAAAAGTGAAAAAAGGAAACCGAAAACTTTACAGGAAATAATTCATAAATGCATGACTTTTCGCATTCAGTAATTACTGAGGATAGGTAGCTAGCAGCTATCGGGGACTATCTGTGTATGGATAAAATCGAGGTTAAAGTTACCCCCAATTTTTCGATGAAGAGAAAAGAGAAAACACAGTTTGATGTAAGGGCAAAGCTGAGGATGCCCACAGATAAGAGCCCAGGGGGATGAATGACACGTCAAGAATTGGGCGTGGCCAAACATGGGAAAAATCAAGCTCAAGTAAAATAGAGAATCGAGATTAAAAGGGGAGACAATTAGAAAGGACGAAAGAGGAGCCGAAATATCCGCTATCAACCGGATATTACAACATGGATTATGCCTGATATTAACTGCGGATCATATTTTACTAGAAAAAAAAAAGATTTGTACCTTATTTAGACTTGTACTATAATTGAAACTTCCCTACCATATAAAGGGAAAACCATTTTCATCTTGAGATCACTATTGGCACACATATCATAGCAATAAAGTTTACTTTTGTTTTTAGCTATTATTTCAGTTCTTCAGTTGTTCATCTCTTTAATTGAAATTGAGTTCCATCTCGAGGGCTCGGTCGGAACTATTTTCCAGCGTTCAAACCTAATGCCAGGCCTATTTATTTCTCACATTTGATTTGATCGTCTTGTTTTCCTTTAATTCAATTACTTGTATTACTTGTTACTTTTAGATTATTCGTGTTAAATTAAATTATGTATCCTTCAAACTACAAATAAATTTAATTGTTACTCACTTTAAGGGTAAATAATGCTCCTTCTCTATAACTTGTCAACATAACTTGTTGAACAGAAAACCTCAGCCATATAGCAGTAAAAAAAAATTACTTATTTTTATACTTTCGTTGTTGCAGTCCCTTCACATGTATTAATATGAAAAACTTTAGCAATCTATTTCTCTTCCTTTTCTCTAACTTTTTGACTAGTAACTTCTCTCACCTTGCCTTGTCTTTTCGACCAATAATCGATGAGATGTAACTAATGATGTCTACTCACCAACCTGACCACTCTCTTCTTTCAACGGACCCACCAAATCTCAATACCATGCAAATTGAAATCCTTGATTCCCAATCAAAACCAAACTCATTCCTATAAACACTTATTTCCAATTCATACTTACCTGCATACACATCAACCTACCAATAAATTATTATGAGCCAAAACCAACCATTATGATGGTGCCTATCATGGAACTAGGCAAGCCAACTACTCAACCAATTTAACCAAATAAACACTTTGAAAATTATACAGAAGCAGTTAATATTTAAAGAAAACCTTTTGAAAGCAGAAATAAGTTCGCAACACTGTAGAATTCTCTCCCAAAACTGTGGTGTCACCGAGTACATGAGCATCTATACAGTGATACAGTCTACTACAATGTCTAAAGAGTAAGAACTGAAATACAAGTAAAGATAATGAAGGAGATTCAAGGCCTGCAAACACTATTCAGCTACCTCGATAGTTTCACGAGATCATGTCTCCTCGCTCAGCAGCCACCGTGACCGGAAGCACCTAGATCTACACACGAGGTGTAGGGTATAGTGTGAGTACAACCAACTCAATAAGTAAAAAATTCAATCTTTGGACTGAATTTAGTGACAAACTCAACCGACACCGTTCAATATAGAAATAATAGTGCAAAAACGTAGGCATGCTTTCAAATTTAATAGATAGCTCAAAACAGTAAAATAGATTAAATCTGAATGATATGAAGAATATAACTCCTCTACTTCTACATGCCAATGCACATATTGTATGTGATGCACCATGTTAGTAGCCTCATGTGGTCACACTCTCAAATGCTCAATCACTCAGTACTGTATATGGCCCATACGGTCTAGATAAGATCTATCGAGAAATATATACATCACTGACCACCAGTCACCCAGTACAGAGTAAGGCCAATCCAGCCCTTGGAGAATATCCATCTCTAGGTATATAATGCTTCAGACAAGATCCATGTTCAGGGAAGATGCATCTCTCAATAATATCAACCGCGTTCACTAGAGGTGTGTGCAGACTTCAGGTGGGCTCCTTCAGCCCAAGAGCCATCATAAATCAAAATAACTATTGTAGTGTGTTGACCGATCCCATAAATGTCACTCATAATCAGGCTCTCGGTCTCACTCAGCCATCAATATCTCCAGTCTCACTCACGGGCTCACAATGTCATGAAACCAGCTCGAACATGATGATATGATGTATCAATAAATAACAATAGAGACTGAGATATAATATGAAATAAATTAATGTGTCTGAGTAAGAAATATCAATGAAATCAGCAAGTCAACAGCAAGAAACGACCACTATAGGTCCCAACAGTACCAGCATATAGCCTAAACATGATCTCTAGCATGATTGATATCTCAATTATTTTATCACATGATGAAAACACGAATATCAATAAGATAGACCCACTTTACAGTGCCATAGAAAACGACCAGGCCATAATTTTCATGGTTCACACCCACATTCCCATCACTTGGCATGTGCGTCACCGCAACAGCAATCACATAACACATAATTTGGGGTTTCGAACCCTTAGAACCAAGTTTAGAAGTGTTACTTGCCTCAATCCGAGCAAAACTCTACTCCAACATGCCTTTGCCTTGCAAATCGGCCTCCAAATTACCTGAATCTAGCCATAAGTAGTACAATACAATCAATACGGGCTAAAGGAATAAATTTTATAAGAAATTACGATGCTATAACTCAAAAATAAGAAATTACGAAGCTATAACTCAGAAATCCAAAATTTGCTCCAAGATGGCCCCTATGCCCACGTCTCGAAATCCGACAAAGTCATAAATCCTAAAGCCCATTCGAACGAGTCTAACCGTAAAAAATTTACTCAAATCCGATAATAAAATCCCATTCAAAACCTCAAAAATCTAGCCCAAGAACTCTTTTTCATTTTTCCCAATTTTTCACCCCAAATCACAAATTTAATGGTAGGATCAAAGGCATACTCATGAAAATTAACCAAAACTAGATAGAAATTACTTACCCCTATTCAATTTTGTGATATGAACTCGAAATCCTCAATTTTGATTCTTTTATTCTGCTAAGTGATGCCTTCATCGCTAACGCGACCTTCCCCTCATGTTCGCGTAGAATACTCTGACTGCCCCTCAAATTAGCCCTTCGCGAACACGTCCTCAGCCTCGTGAACATGAAGCTTTGCAGAGACCACTCATCGTGAACGCGATCTTATCCTCGCGAACACGTAGACTAATAGCACGGGGTCCCCAGCTTCCTCTTTTCTACTTCGTGAACGCTTCCCCCATCTCGTGTTCGCGATGTACTCTCAGTCCAAACCTTCGCGAACGCGTCCTCTTATTCGCAAACGTGAAGAACAAATCTTCCTCGGCTACCAGATACACTTTGTGAATGCGAGACCACTCTCACGAACGCATAAGAGAAAACAAGAACAATTACACCAGTAATCTTCAGCCAATAAGCCAAGTCCAAAAATCATCTGTCAACCATCCAAAACTCACTCGAGGCCCCCGGGACCTTAATCACACATACCAACACAATACGAACTTGGTAAAACCTTCGCACCCCAATTCAAGCCTAATGAACTTTGAAATTTCCAAATTCTACAAACGACATCGAAACCTATAAAATCATGTCTGATTAACCTCAAATTTTGCACATAAGTCACAAATGATACCACGAACCTACTCCAACTTCCGTAAATCCAATCTGAATCTGATATAAAAAAGTCCACACTCGGTCAAACTTTCTAAAATTCTAACTTTTGTCATTTCAAGCCTAATTCTACTACGGACCTCCAATTTATAATCCACACGCGCACCTAAGTCCATAATCAACTAACGGAGCTAACAGAACCATCAAAACTCCATTTCAATTTTTTTTACACATAAATCAATAACCGGTCAACTTTTCCAACATAAGTTTTTAATTATGAGACTAAGTACCTCAATTCACTCTAAAACTCTCTGGACCAAAATCAACTAACTCGATAAATCATATAACAGTTGTAGAGCACAAAAAGGACCAATAAATAGGGAAACGGGGCTACAACTCTCAAAACGACCGGCTAGATTGTTGCATCAATACATGATGAAATAGACCTCACTGATGAAAGCTCCAATACAGATAATGTAGACACCTTCATTCCATTAATAGTGAATGATAAATCTCGCCTATACTCACCATGGAAACATTCAGTCATAGTCAAGGTTTTTGGTAAAACAATTGGTCACCAACTATTAAAAACTAAACTTACCAACATCTGGAAACATAGCTATTTAAAACGAAACAGTAGCCGTTAACCGAATCGAACTTATGGCTTTTATTGGCTTATTGATATCAGGTTATCAGGTAATGAATGGTGAATAGATTGAGATTTTATAATTAACAACTTAATGATTTTGGAGGCGAATCAATCAATTTTCTAATCGGATAAATCGTTAGTCTGTTAAAAAATTTATATTACATATTTACCTACTTATGAATAATAATATGTGTATCTTTGTTACGTAGTTTATTTCTTCTAGAGAAAGTCATGACCTCTATAAATTTTGATTGATTATGTTCTTTTTATCTATCAGGACAAATGTGAGTTGCGTTTATATTGTCTATTTTATTACATGACAACGCAAAGTAAAAAGGGATAGTAAATCTGACGGAAAGATTACACGTAATGATTAGCACATGAATATGAAGGTAAGATTACACATAAAGATTAGCCTTGGATTCATGATTAACATAACAAGAAATATATTTCAAATGCAAACTATTACTATTAACCACAACATACAAACTAACTAGAATTGATCGTCACTATACATTCGCTAACTTTGCCAAAATTACCATGTATAATATTTTTATATCAAGAGTATCATCAACCTTTTCTAAATAAAGACCAACCTTCTGCATGTTAATATTATAAATCACATACATCCCCAGGTCAGACTATGCAAAGAAAATGCCATCTAATGGAAAGGCAAATCAGTGCAGAATAAACATACTGCTAGAACCTCTTGTAGAACTCCAATGACAGTATCATCATTGGAGTTACATAACATTGACCAAGATATTAGGAAAGAGTCAAGGACCTTTGGTATCCCCACATGCAATTACAAAATGATCCAGTATTAGTGGAAGTTGAAATACCATTATAAACAACTCCTCTTGATGACTAGGATTGTTTACAAATTTTCTATTTGGTTTAGCCGATAAACCACCCAATAACCGTCCTATAATCGTTACACTGATACTAATCCGCCCGTTATCTTATTGGATGGCTAGCGGATTACTAAATTTATAATTCAATAACTGATAAGCCCTGTAAAGCATAATTATCCGCCTGATAAGCACCCCTATCTAGAAACCTTCCAAGAATTTCCCCTCATAGATCTGGGGTCAAACTTTTTTCTTATTAAGTTTCGACATGAGGAAAATATGTTCAAATGTTCGCACTAAGGACCATGGCTTAGTTTTAATCATTTTCTCTCTATCTTCCATTGGGAGCTCAAATTTATTGCTTCAAACACACAACTCACATATGTTGCCTTATGGATACGCCTTCCAGAACTCCTATAATACTTATATGACCTTGAAATACTCCAACTGGGGGGGAAATAAAATAGGGCAACTCCTAAAAGTAGATACTTATACCTCGTCAACTACCAGAGACAGGTATGTTCGTATTTGTATCAAAGTACCCCTTGAGAAGCCACTCAAAACACATATTCACATATGAACCCACAAACGAGTTTTATCTATAAAATTTTAAACCTACCATGTACAAAATGTGGCCGATTCGGCCATGCCAGTTCACTCCTACTCCAACACTAACTTCACTTCCAACCACATCCAAAAGTCCATCCTCCTCCATTTCGCTAGTAATGGACCCAGAGTCGGAATGGAAAATAGTTTCTTTCCCTACAAAAATTAATTACAAATACGTAGGTTGTATCAATGGAAGACCGCCATCATAACTTCCACGAGTTCCCTCAACAACTTACCATCCAACACTACCATAGGGGAAGGCAGCAGCCATATCAGCAACACAGGTAAAATCAGATATTGTCTCTAACCCTCATACATACGCATGGGCCCACACAATTATTCAACCAAGCACTAATAATAGCCCATCCAATTTTACTATTGGTAACTCCTTCTCTTCCCTGATAGAATTGGACAGTACAATAGACGAATCCACTAATGGGCGTGAAAGCCCACAACTAACTATCACGAACTCGTCTTCCTCTATTGTGGCCTAAAACACATTAGCTCTAAAAGACCACCCAATGCAAGCAGCCCCATCAGCCTAACCAATGAGTCCATAGACCACTCAATCGGACATAGATATACACGTTATGGATACCACTTCCACAAGCTTAAAAGAATCACTTAACATACTCATGCAACCCACACAAAATTGGAAACCCAACTTACCTCACCACAACACCCCATAGGCCCTACGACTAGCCTGTGTGGAAATTTAACCATTGCTCTAAATGATACCTCAACCCTTAAATCAGAAATAATATCTATACACTCAATCTCCTTTGATCTCCCCGTCGTCTCTTTGCATGACAACCCCTCTCCAATGACCAATGTTCCTACTAAAAGTACACATAACTCCTCTTACACTACAATGGATTATCATGATTCCACTTTATGTGCACTACCATCAACATCCTATAAGTCTGTGAAAACTACATCAACCAAAGAAACAACATCATATATTTAACGAATAGACAAACCCATTCACCCCCAACAAGACCCCCAATAGTAACTCCTCTCCCATCAAACCTGTTCAGAAAACTCTATATCACCACTCCACCATATAGGCAACAAAGCAACGACTAACAATACCAAGGACCAACTGGAACACTTATCTTAAGGAGAGAATGCACAAATACTTCCACTTCCCACGCCTAAAAATGAATGAGCCACAACACCCAAATCGACTATTACCACTCATATACACCTCTCAAACTCCTCACCTAGATTACCTACTCCATTCATGGCTAGAGATAGGTCTACAGGGAAATACCCTAGTCTTCACGATGGAAATCAACAATCAGGCAGTAATTCTACTTGTCCAAAAATAGATCTATCTAGAGGAGATAGTAATGGATGGCATGCGTCTGGGCATAAAGGTATATGTCAAGTGGTATTCATGTGCTAAAAGGAATTCACATTTACAGACTCAAAGAGTATTACGCAAAAAAGTTCATACTCAAATGCCTCCAGACCTAGCATTTTACAGTCTCAACTTTAGGGCAACTGCCTGTTATGTCGTGGAAGAGGCAAACCCGAAAATAAAGAACACCAAATTTTAACGTGGAAAACCCTTCAAATCGAAGGTAAAAACTACGGGATCACAAAGATCCAAAAAGCTCCATTATAATAATAATAGGGTTACAAAAGTTCTCCAAAATAGCTACACAACAAGGGCCAAACACGGAGCAATAATAGCAACAAGAGCAACAACTAATCAATTGAAGAAAAAGTATAATCTACAAAACAAAGCTGCTATTAGAGGCTCAAAATCAGATTCTACGGGCCTCCAAATCCGATCCTCACCATTCAAATCTAAGATCAAGATGTGATAAACACTCAATCAAAATTTCAGCCCGATCCAACGGTTAACGAATCCTAAAACGTGATTTGAATGTTTCCTGTTCGGAATAAAAATCTGCATCAAAACAAATATTTTTCTTCTCTCTTCTCTCTTCTCTCTTGATGAAAGCTCTTTCTAAACCACTCTTATGTGCTTAAGACTTTCAAATACTTGTATCAATGAGCATAAAATAATTCTCCAAGGTTTTCCTATTTATAGATCATGAGTGATGCTTTCTCTTAAAGCCAAAACCCACTCAAAATAGGAATAAACCGAATCCAATTCCAAATAGGATTGGAAACCAAAAGAGAATAGGATTAGGACATTGGGCCTTTGGCTGAACAACATGGGCATGTGCCCAACAAAATCCCCCTCCAGCCAAGGGGCCAAATGTGTCTTCAAGTAGAGGAACTATTGACAGGCTTCATGCCTGCCAATTTTCTACAAAATTCATGTTTATCTGCAACCATCACCTTTGTCAGCATATCCGAAGGAGTTTCATCAGTGTGTATCTTCTCAACCTCAAATAATTTCTCTTCCATGATCATTCTTATACAATGATACTTTCTACTTATATGTTT
This sequence comes from Nicotiana glauca, assembly GCA_026770625.1. NCBI lineage: Eukaryota > Viridiplantae > Streptophyta > Magnoliopsida > Solanales > Solanaceae > Nicotiana > Nicotiana glauca. The sequence continues at coordinate 55,768 of MU713019.1, forward strand.
GGTCTTAGAATGAAAACTGGAGTGCTTGGTGAGACAGATAGCACTCTGATTATCACAAAATAAGATGTACCGTAGCACTCTGATTATCACAAAATAAGATGTACCGTGGCTGCTCAAAGCCAAGAACATTAATAAACTCCTTCATCTATAACAGTTCTTTGGCACCTTTTTGTGACAGCAATATATTCGGCTTCTGTGGTGGATAGAGTTATGCACTTTTGTAGTCTAGATTGTGAAGAAACATCTCCCCCTGCAAAAGTGATCAAATAACCAGAAGTGGATCTTGAATTATCAAGATTGCCTCCTAAATTAGAGTCTGTGTAACAAACAAGTTCAGGCTTGCCATTGCCAAAGCACAACTTCAAATCTGCAGTACCTTTCAAATACCTTAGTATCCATTTTACTGCATCCCAATGTTCTTTTCAAGGATTGGAAAGGAATATACTAACAGTACCAACGACATGTGCAATATCTGGTCTAGTGCAAAGCATAGCATACATCAATCTACCAACGGCAAAAAAGTAAGGAATACGAGACATCTCCTTTTTCTCTTCATCAGTAGATGGACTCTAACTCATACTCAATTTGAAGTGTTTAGCAAGAGAAGTACTAACCACTTTTGCATCTGTCATATTGAACCTCTTGAGTACCTTCTCAACGTATTGCTTTTGGGACAGAAATAACTCATTTCTATCTCTGTGTCGGTGGATTTGAATGCCCAAGATTTTGTTTGCTGGCCCCAAGTCCTTCATCGCAAACGATTTGCTCAACTACTTCTTAAGGACTGCAATTCTGGATTTGTTCTTTCCAACAATAAGCATGTCATCCACATAAAGCAATAAAATAATAAAATCATCATCAGAGAACTTCTGGAAGAATACACAGTGGTCTGAAGAAGTTTTCTTGTACCCTTGTTCTTCAATGACAGATTCAAACTTCAAATACCATTGCCTTGGAGCTTGTTTCAATCCATACAGGCTTTTTTTCAATTTGCAGACATAATTTTCTTTTCCCTTAGTTACAAAACTCTCAGGTTGCTCCATATAAATCTCCTCATCTAAATCACCATGGAGAAAAGCAGTCTTGACATCTATTTGCTCAACCTCTAAATCTAGACTTGCGGCTAAGCCTAGAATCACACGAATATAAGACATCTTCACAACAGGGGAGAAAATTTCATCAAAGTCAACTCCCTTCTTCTGGCCAAAACCTTTAACAACTAACCTCGCCTTGTATCTAGGCGCAGAGGTATGGTTATCTTGCTTTATTCTGAATATCCATTTGTTAGATAAAGCTCTCTTACCTTTCCGCAATTTCACTAACTCATATGTGCCATTCTCATGGAGTGACTTCATCTCATCTTCCATCGCTTCGATACAATGATCATTGTGATTATCTTGCATGGCTTCATCATAATTCTCAGGTTCTCCCATGTTAGTCAAAAGTACATACTCATCAGGAGGATAGCGCATGGATTTTTGCTTCTCCCTTGTAGATCTTCTAAGAGAGGTTTCAGGAGCATTCGAAGTAGTTGTTTGTGCAGGAATTGGTTGCTGATCAACCACAACTTCATCAACTGGAGCATTCATATCATCTACACCATGATGATCATTTTGATCTTGATCACTATCTCCATCATTGTCTTGGGTTCCTTCATGTGCAATAGGTGCCTTAGCAATTGAAACTGGATCAATATCAACTAAGCTCTCATTACTCTGAGAATCTATCTTCTCAGCTTTGTCAATATCTTCAATAGTTTGGTCTCCAAAGAATATTGGATCATGACTTCTAATAAGTTTATTATCAACTGGATTATAAAAACGATACCCAAACTCATCTTGATCATAACCGATAAAGATGCACTACTTAGTTTTGACATCCAGTTTCGATCTCTCATCTTTAGGAATATGCACACAAGCTTTACACCCAAAAACTCTCAGGTGATCATAAGAAACATCTTTGGCAAACCAAACTCTGTCTGGGACATCACCAACCAAAGCAACAGCAGGAGACAAATTGATAACATAAGCAACAGTGTTAAGTGCTTCCACCCAAAATGTATTTGGAAGTTTAGCCTCTGAAAGTAAGCATCTAACTCTCTCAACTAGAGTTCTATTCATCCTCTCCGCCAAACCGTTCAATTGAGGCGTCTTGGGCGGAGTTTTCTGATGACGAATTCCTTGTTCCTTGCAATAGTTATCAAAGGGACCACAATATTCACCATCATTGTCAGTGTGAATACATTTTAATATCTTCCCCGTCTGTCTCTCAGCTAAGGCCTGAAATTCCTTAAAGATGCCAAGTGCTTGATCTTTAGATTTCAAAGGATACACCCAGATCTTACGAGAATGATCATCAATGAAGGCCACAAAGTAAAGTGCACCACCTTTTGACTTTACTTTAAAAGGACCACACAAATCAGAGTGTACTAGCTCCAATAAATCGGGCTTTCTTGAGGGAGGATGGCTATGAAAGGAAACCCTTTTCTATTTGCCAGCTAAACAATGTATGCACCTTTGCAGCTTTGCTTGTTTTACTCCAAAAAGCAAACTTTTCTTAGCAAAACACGTAATCCCTCTCTCACTCATATGACTCAATCTTCGATGCCACAATTCTGACAAACTATCACTTTCCACCAGATTTATTGAGTCATTAAGAATAGAGCCTTGTGTCACATATAATTGACCAGACTTGACTCTGCGAGCCACTACTAGCGAGCTTTTAGTGAGCTTCTACTGGCCATTAAAGAGAGCATTATGGTAACCTTCATCGTCTAATCTTCCTGCGGAGATCAAATTGAAAGGAAAGTCTGGAGCATGCTTCACATCTTAAAGAACTAACGTTGAACCATTATTAGTTTTCAAACAAACTGTGCCAACACCAAACACCTTAACTTCAATGGCATTGCCCATCTTTAATATTCCAGAATCAACAACAATATAAGATGAGAAAAAAATCTTTTCTTGGTGTGACATGTGAGGTAGCTCTAGAATCTACTATTCAGCTAGTCTCATGGGATACCAAATTGATGACGTTTTCATCATAAGTAAAAATAAGGTCATCTCGAACAATAGCGACAACATTGTTCTCGTTATTTTCAACTTTCTTTCCTTCTCTAATGTCTTGATTCAGCTTGCAGCAAAACCTTTTGATGTGTCCTTTCTTGCCATAGTGGTTGCATGTAACATTATAGTATTTGGACCTTGACTTACTTCTACTTTTACCTCTATTCCTTGAACCTCTTGTTCTATCTCTCCCCCGGTCTTCTGTAACCAAGATATATGGTTGTGAGAATGAACCCTGAGATTTTTTCCTTACTTCCTCGTTCAACACACCACTCTTGGCATATTCCATGGCCACCTTACCTCCAGGAGCTGAATTTGTCAAAGAAACACGAAGAGTTTCTAGGAGTTTGGCAGAGTATTAAGAAGCCAAAGTCCTTGTATCTCATCATCAAAATGAACCCCCATTCTAAATAACCGATCAAGGACGCTCTGAAAATTATTTATGTAACAAGGATAGGGCTGTCTTCCTTGTATTTAAAGGTCATCAATTGCTTTAGCAGAAATAATTTGTTGTTCCCGGTTTTTGAAGCATAAAGAGTCTCTAGCTTTTCCCACAATGATCTCGCATGTATCTCTTCACAATATGGTTGAGAACATTACCTTCAACCCATTGCCTTATATATTCACATACTTGTTGGTGCTCGAAATCCCAATCTTTATCAGATATACTCTCGGGTTTATGAGCTGAAAAAACGGGTAGATGCATCTTCTTCACGAACAACAAGTCTTTCATCTTGCTTCTCCAAACATTATAATTTCTCCCATTTAAATATACCATCTTGCTCATATTCACCTTCATTCCGTAACAACTTGGATAAATAACCAAGGCTCTGATACCACTGTTATGTCGTGGAAGAGGCAAACCCAAAAATAAAGAAGATAAAGAACACCAAATTTTAACGTGGAAAACCCATCAAATCGAAGGTAAAAACCACGGGATCACAAAGATCCAAAAATATCCACTATAACAATAAGAGGGTTACAAAATTTCTTCAAAATGGCTACATAAAAAGGGCCAAATACGGAGCAACAATAGCAACAAGAGCAACAACTAATCAATTGAAGTAAGAGTATAATCCACAAAATGAAGCTGCTGTTCGAGACTCAAAATCAGATTTTACAAGCCTCCAAATCTAATATATACCGTTCAAATCCAAGAACAAGATGTTATGAATACTCGGTCAAAATTTCAGCCCGATCCAACGGTTAACGAATCATAAAATGTAATTTGAATGTTGGCTGGTCGGAATAAAAATCTACAGCAAAATAAATATTTTTCTTCTCTCTTCTCTCTTCTCTCTTGATGAAAGCTCTCTCTAAACCACTTTTATGTGCTTAAGCCTTTCAAAGACTTGTATCAATGAGCATAGATTAATTCTCCAAGGTTGTCCTATTTATAGATCATGAGTGGTGCTTTCTCTTAAAGCCAAAACTCATTCAAAATAGGAATAAATCAAATCTAATTTCAAATAGGATTGGAAACCAAAAAAGAATAAAATTGGGCAATTGGGCCTTTGGCTGAACAACATGGGCATATGCCCAACACTACCACCCAAGAAGTGGGGAAATATGCCATGGTCATAATCCCAACACTTCGATAGACCAACACAGTGACCACTCAGGTTCATGCAACACACTCTCCTCCTAAGGAGAGAGGATTGACCTTCCTGTTACAGATCTCCCAACACAACCCATAATGAATCTCATAGTATGGAATTATAGAGGTTCACAGAATGCGAAGTTTATGGGACAGTTCTGCTCCCTTCTAGACAACTATAGGCCAGTTCTTGTGCTTCTCTTGGAAACTCACATGAAAGACCTCATTGTTCTTAAAAATGAATTCAACTTCTCTGATATGTCCCAAGTGTCTGCACAAGATCTCTCAGGTTGTCTAATTATTATGTGACATTGTATTTAATTACAGAGGCAGATTTAGGATTTCGATAACATGAGTGCACTACTAAAAAAGGAGGGAAACTAATTAAGTGTTGAACCAAGTGCACCATTCAACTTTTATAGAGCATGGGTGCCAATACATAATACTGGAATTTTTTTAGAAAATACGTACATAAAATATCTAATTTGACGGACAGACCATGAGTGCACGTGCCCCGTATTGCAGGCTATAGATGCGCCCCTGATTACAGTTGATGAAATCAGAATGTCTACGTAGAAGATACATTGTATGGTCCAGGTGTGGGCCTAACTCTACTAAGTGCTTATTTTCATCAATATATGTTAATAACTTTGCTGCATCACGTACTATGCTTTGGCATAATTTAAAATGTATATTCTTATATGGACCTTGGCTAGTCAGAGAGATTTTAATGAAGTACTTAGGGCCACTGAAAAGTTTGGTGGAAACCTATTAGCAATAGACGTGCAGATGCTTTTTCAAATTGCATTAATTACTGCAAAATTCATAGACATAGGCTTTAAGGGCAGTTGTTATACATGGACTACTAAACGTCATCATGGCTACACCATTCTTGAAAGCCTAGATCGTCTTCTGGTCAATTATGATTGACTTATCTATTTGCATAAGCAGTGGTACAATATGTTCTTCACACCCATTCGGACCATTCATTTGCTCGTATCACCGCAACCAAGTAAAAATCCTAAGAAACAAATCGTTTGATTTGAAACAATATGGACAACTCATCCTAGTTTCTAGACCTTAGTGCACAAAACGTGGAATAATACTTCCATATTTATAGAGGCTACTAACACTTTCCAAAAATCAATTATTCATTGCAACAAATATACTTATGGTGATATTTTTGTCAAAAAACGTAAATTACTAGAAAGACTTAATGGGATTCAATCGTCGATCCACTATCCAACAAGCAGGTTCCTAAAAAGTTGAGGTACAACTCACTAATGAATTTCGTGGGGATCCTAAGTATAAAAGAGGATTTTGGGAAGTTAAAATCTCGTATAAATTAACTAAATGAAGGTGATACTAACACGAAATTCTTTCATATGACAACTTTACAAAGGCGTCGACATAACCGTATAACAGCACTCAAAGACAATGTGGGAAATTGGTCTTTTGATCCTATAAAATTCAACATTCAATCTTTTGATATTATAATCAACTTTTCACTACTGGGAAATCCTCCAGTGATAAGCAACACTCAGCTAGTGATACCACCTCCTTCCTATGCACAAAAGACCAGAACACATTATCATCACCTTTAACCCATTCTGAAATTATTCGAGCCGTTCATTCATTTAAACCAATAAAGGCACTGAGCCCCGATGGCTTACACCCATACTTCTTTCAAAAATATTGGAAAGAATTAGGTCAAGTCTGTTGTAACTTTTTGTCAAAAAGTCTTCAACGAAAATTATATTCCACCAGACATAAACCAAACATACTTGTGTCTCATCCCAAAAATAAAAAATGCAGTCTCCATTACTCAATTTCGTCGCCTCTGTACCACAATATATAAATTGATCACCGAAATTATTGTTATCCGACTTAAACCATTTTTACATAAAATTATAGGCCCTACTCAATCTAGTTTCCAACAAGGAAAGCGAGCCTCCGATAATGCTATCATTGTACAAGAAATTCTTACACATTTCTAGAAAAGAAATGGCAAAACAAGTCACATGCTCCTAAAAATAGACCTAGAGAAAACTTTCAATAAGTAAAATGATCTTTTATTAACAGTACCCTCCATTATTTTAACCTACCAAGTACAATTATTTCCTTGATTATGTCATGTATTACGACAACCTCCATCTCTATATTGATCAATGGCACGGGGACTAACTTTGTTAGGGATATAGTAGATATGCCCTAGATCCAATATCATATTTGATGATTGAACATATTTTTGTGAACGTTATTCGATATAAAAATATTTGATATTCTTTTATCATAATTATTATTAATTATTTGATTAATTTGGTAAGGTTCTTGATTAAATTTTGAGATTTGTCATCGTGATAGAGATCATGATAATGAGAGCAAAGTCTCTTACAATTTAATCTGAATTTGTTCTTGATTGTAGGATTATTAATCTGGACATTAGTAATCCGGTTAGATCAATATTTATGTGATCATCTTTATGGGATACAGATTAGTTGATCTCATTAATTAAATCACATAGATAGATGATGCATATAGAGATATGATCATTGAACTGAATCATTGGATAATGACTAATGGTTAGAATTACCATAAACTGTCAATAGGATATTCTCTTGAAGAATGTGATGTAATTCCTTTGACATGAGATCGTCATAGTAATTGACAAGTTATTTGTTGTGCTTTAATACTACACACCTATGGCCCTAGGGCGACAGTTGAAAGGATATTGGGTACGATTAAATACTTGTAGAATTAGTGATTGATCAAGATGGAATCTGTCAACTCTTGGTAATGAGTTTAAGCTCCATGTTGTCATGAATTATAAA
>MU713019.1:64144-76129 GCA_026770625.1 Nicotiana glauca
TTGACATGAACACATAGTTGGTCGCCTATTTGGATTTGACAGTTGAACCATATCCTAGGGTGATCCAGAGCTATAAGGACAGAAGGAATTACTACATTATTCTTCTACTGGTTCTTGAGAGTAAATTGTATACTTCATGCTATCCGGTCGTTAAGGAGTATTGCTAGACGCCACCCTTGATTAGTATATTGATGTGGTCAATTTACTACCAGTTTAGTATTGAACCTATGAGGTCGCACACTGACAAGTGTCTCGGTTCTTGCTAGAGGATTAATTATTTTATTATTTGATAATTAAATTCAAGAATTTAATTAGTCAAACAAATTTAGTTATTAGTCCAAATGAAATATTATTATATTCTCTGCTAGCACAGAGAATATAATTAATATTGGGAACAAATTGAAGTTTTTTATTTGGAATAGAAAATTAAAATATATCTCTTAATTGAAATATATATATGATAGATATATAATATAATTGATATTGCACAAAATTTGTATATATAATACTATTATGCTTGTAATCCAATTTTGAATTGGATTAAGTGGCGTAAGAATCCAAAAGGACTTGTCGGCAAACATATACCCATTTTGTCATGGGATTCCAATTTCAATTGGAAATTATCGTTTGGCATTAGGCTTGTACAAAGTCACCGCCTCTGACTTTTTCTCATTATATTGGAAAAGAGATTATTAAAGTCGTACTAGTACACACATATATATATCAGTATATATATGAAGAAGGTTTATGGAAAAACCTAGACCTACAATATATAAAATGATAATTGGTTTTCCGCATGAAGAGATATTGAAAGAGTCAAGAAATACTCTTGACAAGAAAATTTAATTTCTTGGTCTTTCACGTATGGGCTAAAGTTTTTTGAGAAGAACCTTAGCACAATATTTCTTTCAATTTGTTCGCGGGTTTTATTGATCAAAGAGTTGATAGCAAGGATCGGTCTTGGTGAGGATACGCATAGAGTCTTCGCACTATCGAAGAAATTTTGAAACGAGACTCTCTTCACCAGGTACGTCTTAGATCAGATCTTTGACATGTAAATAAATTTTAAACACGAAAAAATTTGCCTAGGATTGTTATTGTCTTCCGCTGCGTGTTACGAACACATATATGCCATCCTTCAGTGGTATTAGAGCCATGGTTTCTCGTGTCTAAATTTTATTTACTAAATATATTAATATTATATTTGAAGAGTTCAAACCATAATACATGTGTTTTGTGCAATAGTCAAATCGTTTGAATGTTGATATTATTTTATTGTGGATAAAAATGCATTCATATAACTATTGAGATTGTTCATAACTTAAATTTGAAATTTTGTATTAGATACAATGGGAATCTATAATAGGTTACATGATTCTATTGTTATTTTTAATTGTTATTAGTTCATGAGATGTTAATTAATAATAATATTCTAACATGAATTCTTTTTATATGATATATAAGATAAACATGTAAGAGGATGTTGAATTTCGTTTTTATGTCATGTGCTTGTTCATTACATAATTTTGAATTATTTATTACATGTGATGTAAATTAATTTAGGACTAAGCATGTAGACAACTTGAACTAAATTCACATGCTATAAAAGATTTGATCTTCATGTTATTAAAAATTATTTTAGTAACAATTCCCTCTTACTAAAATTTGAGTTCTTAAATAATAAAATATAAGATATTTTATTATAGAGCTATCCATCAAGGTAAATAATTTTACTTATTTCTTGTTTATAAGGAGAGACCTGACTACCCGGAGATTTGTAGTTCGAGAATATGTTAAAATTATTTATTGCATTAGATGTATGGATTGAGAATTATTCAACTTTACACTAGACACCTGGACTGCCCGGGGGAGTATAAAATTTAATAGGTTCTTTGCTATCACGATGGTTGCACTCAGCTATGCCAATAGGATCGATCTGACTACTAGAAAACTATTTGACATAGAGCTATTTAAGGAAATTGTATGGGGATACAATTGGCAAGAGTACCTACCTTTAAAATATATGTGAGAAATGACTTGACTTCCAAGGGGCTCATACATATTGTTAAAGAATTCCTTTACTCCACTAACAGAAATAAAGATTTCGTAAACTATAATGAGCGTAAATAGTTTAAAATAATTAGTGAAAATATCATATAGATAAAGTTTATGTCTTTATGATATATGCAAATATGTTCTTATATTATTGCCTTTTCTTTTCTATATTTTAGATTTCTCAATATGTCTGTTATATCACTGCGTGAGATATTTGAGACCAACAAGTTGGTAGGACCAAACATTGATGACTGGTATAGAAATTTGAGAATTGTTCTTATACATGAAAAACTCACTGATGTGATCGATAAGCCTGCAAAGATAGTCCCACCAGAGAATGATGTTCAAGGCACCAAGGTTTATCAGAAAAACTTGGAAGAATGCCTTGCTATTAAACACATCATTCTCGCTTCTATGAGTCGTGAACTCCAGAGGAAACATCAGAATATGAATCCAACTACAATCATTGAATATCTTAAGAAGATGGTTGATAAACGGTTGGACATTGAAAACTCTTTAGTTGGACCCCTTGTCAATCATATGATTGTTCTTACTGAAGAATATGAGAAGTTGGGGTACAAGCTTGGTAAAGAGTGTTCTAAAGATTTGATCTTGCAGTCAGTATATGATGCTGAATGTTTTCACTGTAAGAAGAAAGGGCATTGGAAGATAAACTGCAAGGAGTATCTTGCAACTCTAAAGGGCAAGAAACAAGGTAAGACACTAACGAAAAATGTTTTCAAGGTTTCTTTTGCTACTACTAATTCTTCACTGTGGATATTAGATTGTGACGACCTGGCCCGTCGTCACGTGAGTTACCGCCCCGTTTCCCCCATATTATAGTTCTCTATGATTTAATATCAGTATCTGAGTTGATCGGGTAGAGTTGGATTGATTTTAGTTGGAAATGAGGCACTTAGCCTCTTAGAAGGAAGCTTGTTTTAGAAAAGTCAACTGGAAGTTGACTATATAGTTAGAGGGCTCAGATGTGAGTTCTGGTGGTTCGGTTAGCTTCGGGGGATGATTTGTGACTTAGGAGTGTGATCAGAATTGAATTTGGAGGTCCGGTGTAGAATTAGGCTTGAATTGGCAAAGTTTGAATTTTGGCGGATTCCGGTTGATAGGTGAGATTTTGATCCGAGGGTCGGAATGGAATTCCGAGAGTTGCTGTAGCTTCGTTAGGCGATTTTTGGACGATTTTGAAGAGGGTTTTGAGAGTTTTCATCAGGTATGGATTCTTTGTCTTAGATTATGTTATTATGGTGTAAAAACATGGATTAACACAAAAAATCCAAGGGAATTAAGGTTAAAAATGGAGGTTAGGGCTTGAAATTTGAAAGAGTTAAAACTAGTGATTTGAGGGGCCAAATGGACACCGATTTTTGTGAATTTGGTATGTATGAACTCGTGGCGAGATAAGGAAGCCGGTGATGTTAATTTTATAATTTTTCGAGACGTGGGCCCGGGGCTCGGGTTTTGCCAACTTCGTATTTTTGGGTGTTTTTCGAGTTCTTTTAATTGGGTTATGTCCCATTAGCTTATCATAACGTATTCCTTGTGGTTTTGGCCAAATTCTACGCACGAGGAGGTTGATTTGCGAGGGAAGCGCAAGGCGAGCTAGGATTTCGGCCGGCTTGAGGTGTGTAATGGTTATAAATGATGTACTGAGGGTTGGAAACCCGATATTTGCACTATGTAGTGCTATGTTGAGATGAGATACACGCTACATGATGAGTGTGGTGATGTTACTGTTGGGGATTCAGACTCGGTCCATCCCGATTGATGACTCTGCTGTACTTTTGACTGAGACTGAGTTAGTATCAGTATATTTTGGGCTAATTGCCATGTTTGGGGCCTTGTGCCGATCTGTAGGACCCTTAGAGAGTATGTTGGGCTAATTGACCTCAGTTTACCTGTTGAAATCATACTCTCATTTATATTCTTAAACTGTAAAACATGATATGAACCGGTCTTAGCAATTTGCACTCTAAATAAGGAATACCTGGGGTTGGAAACCCTGTCTTAGCTGAGTGGGCCCGAGAGGCCAAGTTTATATTGACTGAGAGGGGTCAAGGGCCCCATAGTGAGAGTAGTATATTATATGGATCTGACTGTACGCCGCAGTAGTATATTATATGGATCGGACTGCATGCCGCAGTAGTAGATTATATGGATCTTACTGCATGCCGCAGTAGTATATTATATGGATCGGACTGCACGCCGCAGTGATATAGTTAAGGATCGGACTGCACGCCGCAGTATTATAGCGTTTGGGCTGTAGGAGCCCCTCCGGAGTCTGCACATACCCCTAGTGAGCGCAGTCGACTATTATTATTAGATCGGGCTGCGCGCCGCAATAGTGTATATTATTATTAGATCGGGCTGCGCGCCGCAGCAGTATATACTATTATTGGATCGGGTTGCGCGCCGCAGCAGTGTTGGTAATTTACCGTACTTTTGAGAGATTTTCACCTGTTTTCCCTGCTCAGCTGTTGTTTACTGCCTTTACTGTTGGTTATAGAACTATGTAGTGTTTCTACGAGAATTCTTACTTTCAGTTGTTATTTATTGCTACTACTCACTGGGTTGGAGTACTCACTTTACTCCCTGCACCTTGTGTATAGATACAGGGATCCAGGAGGCATAGCTGAGTTTGTTGCTGCTGCCTAGTCCATCTGTCGGAGTCATTGAGGTAGCTGCCTGGCGTCCGCAGGACCCAATTTCTCCTCTTATCTTTCTTTACTTTCGTATATAGACTTTCATATGTATAGGATGTTGCTATGTTGTATCTAGAGGCTCTGACTCGTGACGCCAGATCTGATATGGGCTGTTTTGATATTATTGTGGTTTTCGCACAGTTTTTATTACTATCAGACTGAGATTTTTCTTAATTGGTATTTTTAAATTTAATAACTGATAAGGAGCTTTGTAAATTTAGGTTTGAGAATGTTCTAAAGGTCGGGCTTGCCTAACAAGTTGTTGGGCGTCATCACGGGTCGTGACAAGTTGGTATCAGAGCCTAGGTTACCAGGTCCCGTGAGTCACGAGCCGGTTTAGTAGAGTCTCGAGGATCGGTACAGAGACGTCTGTACTTATCCTCGAGAGGCTGCAGAACCTTTAGGAAACACTTCATATTCTTGAAATTCTTGTCGTGCGACTTTGTTGATCCAAGAACTAAATTTCTATATTCTATTCTCTCGCAGATGGCGAGAACCCGTGCTATCGGACGTGGAAGACGACCACCAGTACCACCTCCTCGAGGCCGTGGATGCGGCCGTGGTTGTGGTTGAGGCATGGCGGTAGGGGCAGTACCAGTTGACCCACCAGTCGCCCCCATTCAGGATCAGCCTCCAGCTGTAGAGACTCCAGCAGCACCTGCTCAGGCACTAGTTGTGCCTATTGTGATTCCGGGTCCTCAGGAGGCCCTAGCTCAGATTATATCGGTTTGCACTGGCCTGGCTCAGGTAGTCTCGGCCACTATTTCCGCAGCTACTTCTCAGACCGGGGGTGGTCATCAGACCCCCATAGCTCGCACGCCTGAGCAGGTAGTGCAGGGTTTGCAGACACCAGAGGCGCCACCAGCTCAGCAGGTTGCCCCAGTTCAGGGTGATGGGGTTCCAGTGATGCCAGACGATGAGCAGCGTCGTGTTGAGAGGTTCGGCAGACTCTCACTTCCTACTTTCAATGGTATTCCGAGCGAGGATGCGCAGGGTTTTCTCGATAAGTGTTGACATATGCTTCGAACAGTAGGGATCTTAGAGTCGAGCGGGGTATCATTTACCACCTTTCAGTCCTCAGGAGCAGCCTTTGCATGGTGGGAGGCATATGAGCGGTGTAGGCCGGCAGGTGCAGCTCCGTTGTCATGGCAGGAGTTCTCCACTATCTTTCTGGAGAAGTGGGTACCTCGGTCGCAGAGAGAGGAGCTGCATAGGCAGTTTGAGTGGCTTCGTCAGGGAGATATGACTGTGACACAGTATGAGGTGAGATTCTCAGAGTTGGCTTGTTATGCTCCATGGATGGTCTCGACTGATCATGAGCGGATTAGACGGTTTGTGGACGGACTCGTTTATCCCATCCGTATTCTGATGACTCGAGAGAAGATCCTGAGCCATACCTTTGAGGATGCAGTGGATATTGCTCGTGATATTAGGATGGCTCGCCGTCAGGAGAGAGAGGAGAGGGAGGCCAAGAGGCCTCGAGGATCAGGTAGCTTCAGTGGTGCTCCGTCTAGGGTCCAGGTTCAGTAGAGCAGAGGTCGTTATTTCAGGCCTCATCTGTCAGCTCGCTCAGATTATCGTGGGTCATCTTCTGGTCGGGGTTACAAGGGCTTTCAGCAGAGTCAGCCATCTCTTAATGCACTTCCAGCGCAGAGTTCGTGTCATGCCCCATCTGTTCAGGGTTCATCCCGGCCTAGTGCATCAGCTAGCCACTCTGGCACGAGGGGTTCCCATCAGTCCCAGTTCCCAGCACCCGGGAGTTGCTATAAGTGTGGTAAGTTCGGGCATATGCGGAGGGATTGTCCCCGTCGTGCATCCAGTTTATCTCAGCAGAGGGGCCAGCCCTCATCTTCTGGCCCAATATCTTCAGCACCCGCCCCGCCAGCTAGGGGTGAGGGTCAGACAGCTAGGGGTTTCCCCAGAGGGAGAGGCCGATCGGGTGGTGTTCAGGCTTGATTCTATGCTCTTCAGGGCCGGTCAGATGCTATTGCTTCGGATGCTGTTATCACAGGTATTATTTCAGTCTGCCACATGGATGCCTCAGTTTTATTTGATCCTGGATTTACTTATTCCTATGTATCTTCATACTTTTCTCATCATTTGGGTACGACCCGAGGGTGTCTTGCTTTACCTGTGCACGTATCTACCTCGGTGGGCGCTACTATTATTGTGGACCATGTATATTGGTCCTGTCTTGTTACTATTGGGGGTCTGGAGACCCGAGTTGATTTGTTATTGTTGAGCATAGTAGATTTCGATGTTATTCTAGGCATGGATTGGCTATCTCCGTGCCATGCTATTCTAGACTGTCACGCCAAGACAGACATATTGGCTATGCCGGGTATTCCGAGGATCGAGTGGCGTGGTATGACTGATTATGCACCCAGCAGGGTAATCTCTTTCTTAAAGGCCTAGCAAATGGTTAGGAAGGGATGTTTATCATATTTGGCATTTGTGAGGGATGTTGGAGCTGAGACTCCTAGCCTTGATTCTGTTCCCGTTGTGAGGGATTTTCCAGATGTGTTTCCAGTGGACCTGCCGGGCATGCCACCGGACAGAGTTCAGCATGATGATTCCAGAGATGTGACCATTGATGATGACGGTGTATTGAGGATGCAGGGCCGGATTTGCGTGCCCAATGTGGATGGGCTTCGGGAGATGATACTAGAGGAGGCCCACAGCTTGCGGTACTCCATTCATCCGGGTGCCGCAAAGATGTATCAAGACTTGAGACAGCATTACTGGTGGAGGAGGATGAAGAAGGATATTGTGAGTTATGTAGCTCGATGTCTCAACTGCTAGCAGGTCAAGTACGAGCATCAAAGACCGCGCGGTGTTCTTCACTGTATGGTTATTCCTGAATGGAAATGGGAGAGGATTACTATGGATTTTGTGAGTGGTCTCCCTCGGACTTTGAGGAAGTTTGATTCAGTTTGGGTGATTGTGGATTGGCTGACCAAGTCCGCGCACTTCATTCCAGTATGTACTACTTACTATTCGGAGCGGCTAGCAGGGATCTTTATTCGGGAGATTGCCAGGTTACATGGAGTTCCAGTGTTTATCATCTCGGATAGAGGTACTCAGTTCACTTCTCATTTCTGGAGGGTATTTCAGCGGGAGCTGGGTAAGAAGGTGGAGTTGAGCACAACATTCCATCCTCAGACGGACGGACAGTCCGAGCGCACTATTTAGATTTTAGAGGACATGTTGCGTGCCTGTGTTATAGATTTTGGAGGTTCATAGGATGAGTTTTTGCCGTTTGCAGAGTTTTCCTACAACAACAGTTATCAGTCAAGCATTTACATGGCCCCGTATGAGGCGTTGTATGGTAGGCGGTGTAGATCTCCTGTTGGATGGTTCAAGCCCGGAGAGGCTAGATTGTTGGGTACTGAGATGGTTCAGGATGCTTTAGAGAAGGTGAAGTTGATCCAGGAGAGGCTTCGTACAGCACAGTCGCGCCAGAAGAGTTATGCGGACCGGAAGGTTCGTGATGTGTCTTATATGGTAGACGAGAAGGTCTTGTTGAAGATTTCGCCCATGAAGGGTGTTATGCGGTTCGGGTAGAAAGGGAAGCTAAGCCCGAGGTTCATTGGGCCTTTTGAGATACTCAGGAGGATTAGAGAGGTGGCATATAAGCTTGCTTTGCCACCCAGCTTGTCTAGTGTGCATCCGGTATTCCATGTATCTAGGCTCCGGAAGTATGTTCAGGACCCGTCTCATGTGTTGGACTTCAGCACGGTTCAGTTGGATGATGATTTGTCATATGATGTGGAGCCGGTGGCTATTCTAGGTCGACAGGTTCGAAAGCTGAGGTCCAAGGATATTGCTTTAGTGAAGGTACAGTGGAGAGGTCGGCCCGTGGAGGAGGCTACTTGGGAGACCAAGCAGGAGATGCGGAGTAGATATCTCCACCTATTTGAGGCTCCAGGTATGTTTCTTGACCCGCTCGAAGACGAGCGTTTGTTTTAGTTGGGGAGAATGTGACGACCCGGCCCGTCGTCACGTGAGTTACTGCCCCGTTTCCCCCATATTATGTTTCTCTATGATTTAATATCAGTATCTGAGTTGATCGGGTAGAGTAAGATTGATTTTAGTTGGAAATGGGGCACTTAGCCTCTTAGAAGAAAGTTTGTTTTGGAAAAGTCAACTGGAAGTTGACTATATAGTTAGAGGGCTCGGATGTGAGTTCCGGTGGTTCAGTTAGCTTCGGGGGATGATTTGTGACTTAGGAGTGTGATCAGAATTGAATTTGGAGGTCCGGTGTAGAATTAGGCTTGAATTGGCGAAGTTTGAATTTTGGCAGATTCCGATTGATAGGTGAGATTTTGATCAGAGGGTCGGAATGGAATTCCGAGAGTTGCTGTAGCTTTGTTAGGCGATTTTTGGACGATTTTGAAGAGGGTTTCGAGAGTTTTCATCAGGTATGGATTCATTGTCTTAGATTACGTTATTATGGTGTAAAAACATGGATTAACACCGAAAATCCAAGGGAATTAAGGTTAAAAATGGAGGTTAGGGCTTGAAATTTGAAAGAGTTTAAACTAGTGATTTGAGGGGACAAATGGACTCCGATTTTTGTGAATTTGGTATGTATGAACTCGTGGAGAGATAAGGAATCCGGTGATGTTAATTTTATAATTTTTCGAGACATGGGCCCGGGACTCGGGTTTTGTCAACTTCGTGTTTTTGGGTGTTTTTCGAGTTCTTTCTATTGGGTTGTGTCCCATTAGCTTATCATAACGTATTCCTTGGCTCTGATACCACAGTACAAAGGAACAGAGCAAGAGACTCCAAGAAAATAAACTATACCGTGGATACAAAAGTTTCCCTACAAAAGGGGCTGGCTTCAACAACCCATAAGGGACGGCTTGCCAAGCTACACAAATAGTTAATTTGTTTATAGTCGTAAAAGTTTTCCTACAAAAGGGGCTGGCTTTAACAACCCATAAGGGACGGCTTGCCAAGCTACACAACTCAGAAAACTTTTGTACTATAACCAACGTTAGCTGTTTATAACTCAGAAAACTTTCGTACTACAATAAGCTAACTTTCTTTGAGTATTCTTACTCTATTTTTCATACATGGACCGGCCTTTCCATCCAATCGAAATAAAGAACAAGAGAGAAGTTTTGAAAGCACTCATATGTAGTATTTCACAAAAGATTTACAAGGTTTACAAGGTGATTGCTAGATGATCCTACAACTACTACAAGGCCTCCTTTATATAGGGCTAGGAGGTTATTACAAGACAAACTTTCAAGATAAAATAAACCTATCTTACATGGCAAACTTATCTTACAAGTGGGTCCTTCTAAGCATGTGAAGGACTTTAGGCAAAACCACTAAAAAACATCTGAAAACATGTGAAAGGGGTGAAATATACGTGGTGTAGCATGTGAAAGTATGTGAGCATGTGACGCCATGTGAAAGTATGGTGTTTCATGTGACGAAGCATGTGGAGGCATGTGGAAACATGTGAAAACAAGTTGAAGTGGCGCCCGAATAGCATGGAAAGATGTGGAAATTTGTCTTAACATGGGTAGGATATTTTTGAGGATTTTTTGGTGGCTAATTTAGGATTATGCTGGGATTAGCAGGGATTTAGGTAATTGTCCTTCATTGATTCTAGGGTTGTCTTCTAGGCATCTTTTCCAAGACCTTGTGTAGTAACGCCTAGAATTTGACGGTCCTTTTTCACTGTGTTCTTTCTCTTTTGGATTGAAAGATGTAATCCGCAACCTTAATCTGGAAATGTCTTGAGTGATCTTTTCTCGGATGACTTCGTATGGGGTTTGATATTCTTTTGCTGCTGCTCGGACTCTTTCCCAATGAGGATGATTGCTTGTATAATTCCAGCTTGCCCAATCTTTTGGCCATATCTCTTTTGGTATACACCTGTTTTGTTGGAAAAGGACTCTTTGTGCCTCGCTATATTCTTCTTCCATTGATAAAATGGACACGGGAAATTTCCACCAAAATGATGCCTCTGCTTGTGCCTAGACTTTTTCATTAGTAATCTTTACTGGCCTATGAAACATGAACACCTTTGCTGTGTAGGAATCATTGAAACATTTCATCCAGTATCTTCTAGGTTTAAACCATAGCAAAAATATTTTAAGAGCTGGTGAAATGTTATCAAAATCCTTGAAGACGTTGCATTTGAATTCCATGAAAATATAATACTGATGGCATAGGTACCAGAAAAACCATAATAGTTCTTGTGGAAAATCCTTAGCTTGAGCTATGAATATATGGCAAAATGGATACTCTGGATTGACCCCATATGGCTTGAGAATGGACCCTCCATGTTGTCGGAAAACTTGGAGCTCATAATGAGTTCTTCTTTCAATAATAATAGACGGATCAAAGGGATCCATGAGATTGAACAATTCCGGTAGATGATCTGTTGGCTTTAATGAACTTGTTCCTGGTAAACTTGAGAACATGAAGATGTGACTGATTAGCTTTTCCTTAGATTTCGGTTTTGCTGGGGAATTCTTCCGGTCAGGACAGAAAATCTGCGAGAATATTATCCTTTCCTTTCAGGTGTCTGACTTGAAACTTATATGGAGAGAACCAATGAGCCCACCTGAGAATCTGAGGATTGGGAATAATTTTTTGCATTTAGTTGAATCATCTTCGGGATGGCCTTCATATCCATTTCTACCAGAAATTATGTATGAATAAGGAAGAAATTGAATTTCTTGATTCTATTCTTTACTGCAAGAATTTCCTTGAAAGTGGAGTGATAATGTTGCTCGGCATCTTTTAACTTTCCACTAGCATATCCGCATATTTTCCTTTGGCCATCTTTTTCTTCAAATAGAACAACACTCCAATATTCATTGATGGCATCAGTCTGCAATATCTTCTTACCGTCCGAAGGGATATAGAGGGACCTGATATTTTTAGAAATCTCCTTTATTTCCTTGACTGCTTTATCTTGTTTCTTTCCCCATGGCAGTGCATTTTTCTTGAGCATCTCTATAAGTGGAGAAATATATGTAGAGATGTTTGGGATAAAATCTCTCACATAATTTATTATGCCCAAAAATTATTGTATCTGCTTTGTTATGAACTTGGTATCTGGAAATTTGAGTAGTTCCTGACATATATGTGGTCCTGGACTGTATTCTCCTTGGACAAAATGCATTCCAAGAAAATCAATCTCCTTTTGAGCAAGAACCATCTTTTTTGCTGAGAGCATAATTCC
>MU713019.1:82614-94920 GCA_026770625.1 Nicotiana glauca
CTTTGGTGACATCAATATTTAAGAGTAAGGCATTTTCTCCTCCGGGTAGGCAAAGATCCATGGCATGATTTTGGACTCGCCATGCCATTTGGTGGTGAAGAGTAGCTTGGATAGAATTTTTGGCTTGTAGGGCTCCTTCAATTTGGACTTGGATTTTTAGGGTTTCGGTTAGGTAAGGGTCATAAAGGGACATGTTGAAATTTGGAAAGATGGTTATGAAGATAGTTTCGGCATTTAGGGTAACTTCGGCTGTACCCAAGTTTGCAAGTTGGTACTCCAAATATCGTGTATCTAGAAGAGAAAGTCGAGCTACGACAGGTTGACCTTTTCTTCCGTGATATGTTAAAGCAATTCGGATGGCACGAAAATGGATGTGGGTAAAACCATGATCTCTCCATTGTCTGGGAAAATCATCTAGTATTTGAAGGGTGGTAAATTGTTCCTCTCGAGTGGCAAGAATTGGATGCTGGTCAAGTTTTGAGGCAGCAACATATTCTTTAAATCCTTTTGGTCTGTGTTGAACTAAGGAACGAATTTGGGTCCAGGGTGCAAAAGATTTTTTGGCAAAGGCTGAGTAAGGGTTTATGAGAGGTAGTTCAGTGGACGATACTTTTTGGTCTTCGGGTAAAATATCTACTTCATAGAGATAATAATATTTTTTGGACAAGGTTTTATATAGAGTAGGGGACATATTCATTTTTGCAAGAGTAGAGGATGAGGATGACGGAAATGACTCAGACATATTTAGTAAACTGTTCCTCCCTCCGAAAGGATGGGCTAGCTCTGATACCACAGTACAAAGGAATAGATCAAGAGACTCCAAAAAAGCAAACTATACCATAGATACGAAAGTTTACCTACAAAAGGGCCAGATTCTACGCACGAGGAGGTTGATTTGCGAGGGAAGCGCAAGGCGAGCTAGGATTTCGATCGGCTTGAGGTGAGTAATGGTTATAAATGATATACTGAGGGTTGGAAATCCGGTATTTGCACTATGTAGTGCTATGTTGAGATGAGATACGCGCTACATGATGAGCGTGGTGATGTTACTGTTGGGGAATCGGACTTTGTCCATCCCGATTGATGACTCTGCTGTACTTTTGACTGAGACTGAGTTAGTATCAGTATATTTTGGGCTAGTTGCCAAGTTTGGGGCCTTGTGCCAATCTCTAGGACCCTTAGGGAGCATGTTGGGCTAATTGACCTCACTTTACCTGTTGAAATCATACTTTCATTCATATTCTTAAACTGTAAAACATGATGTGAACCGGTCTTAGCAATTTGCACTCTAAATGAGGAATACCTGGGGTTGGAAACCCTGTTTTAGCTGAGTGGGCCCGAGAACCCAAGTCTATATTGATTGAGAGGGGTCAAGGGCCCATAGTGAGAGTAGTATATTATATGGATCGGACTGCATGCCGCAATAGTATATTATATGGATCGGACTGCACGCTGCAATAGTAGATTATATGGATCGGACTGCATGCCGCAGTAATATATTATATGGATCGAACTGCACGCCGCAGTGATATAGTATATAGATCGGACTACACGCCGCAGTATTATAGCGCTTGGACTGTAGGAGCCCCTCCGGAGTCTGCACACACCCCAGTGAGCGCAGTTGACTATTATTATTGGAATGGGCTGAGCGCCACAGCAGTGTATATTATTATTGGATCGGGCTGCGCGTCGCATCAGTATATACTATTTTCCCTGCTCAGCTTTTGTTTACTGCCTTTACTGTTGGTTATAGAACTGTGTAGTATTTTTACGAGAATTCTTACTTTCAGTTGTTATTTATTGCTATTACTCACTGAGTTGGAGTACTCACTTTACTCCCTGCACCTTGTGTGCAGATACAGGGATCCCGGAGGTATAACTGAGTTAGTTGTTGCTGCCTAGTCCATCTGTCGGAGTCATCGAGGTAGCTGCCTGGCATCCGCAGGACCCGATTTCTCCTCTTATCTTTCTTTACTTCCGCATCTAGACTTTCATATGTATAGGATGTTGCTCTGTTGTATCTAGAGGCTCTGACTCATGATGCTAGATTTGATATGGGCTGTTTTGATATTATTGTGGTTTCCGCACAGTTTTTATTACTATCAAACTGAGATTTTGCTTAACTGGTATTTTTAAATTTAATAACTGATAAGGAGCTTTGTAAATTTGGGTTTGAGAATGTTCTAAAGGTCGGGCTTGCCTAACAAGGTGTTGGGCGCCATCACGACCAGGGTTTGGGTCGTGACATAGATAGTGGCAGTGGTTATAACATCTGCCATATGTTGCAAGGGTTCAAGATAAGTAAGAAGCTAAAGAAAGGAGAAATTAATCTACAAGTTGGAAATGGTGCAAAAGTTGCGGCCGTAGCTGTAGGATCAATTTCTTTAATAATGCCTACGGGAAAAGTACTTATGTTGGATGATTGTTATTACGTTCCTAAATTTGTTTCGAACATAATTTCAGCTTCTATGTTAGACAAACGTGGTTTTTGTATTAATATAGGCAATGGTATTTGCTCTATTTATTATAGTAATAATTTATTTGTGAATGGCTATCTCCAACATGATGTTTATGTCTTACCTAATGTGAATGCTAATTTGATTATGTATGTTTCAAGTCTTAAGAGGAAAAGAGATGATCATGTAAATCAAACATACCTTTGGAATTGTAGGATTGGTCATATTGGAGAGAAAAGAATTAACAAGTTGTACAAGGAAGGGTACCTTGACAAGTATAATTTTGAATCATATCCAACTTGTGAATCTTGTCTCAAAGGAAAAATGACCAAATCTCCATTTACTGGAAGTGGAGAAAGAGCTTCTGAATTATTGGGACTAATTCATACAGATGTTTGTGGGCCCATGAAAATTCAAGCTAGAGGTGGATATTCTTACTTCATCACCTTCACTGATGATATGTCAAGATATGGATTTGTGTATCTTATGAAATACAAGTCTGAATCTTTTGAAATGTTCAAAAGGTTCCGTAGTAAAGTTGAGAAGCAGACTAGTAAAAGTATCAAAGTACTAAGGTCTGATAGAGGTGGAGAATATCTTAGTGAAGATTTTACTAGAGATCTCAAAGAGAATGGGATTCTCTCACAGTGGACACCTCCAGGAACACCACAACACAATGGTGTGCCTGAAAGGAGAAATAAAACCTTATTAGATGTGGTGAGATCTATGATGGGGTTCACTGATCTTCCAATAAATTTATGGGGATATGCTTTAGAAGCAGCAACATACTTACTCAATAAAGTTCCCACTAAGTCAGTATCAACAACACCATATGAGATATGGAAACGATGTAAGCCAAACCTTAAACATATTAAAGTTTGGGGTTGTCCAGCTTATGTTAAGATACTACAGTCTGATAAACTTGACTCAAGATCTGATAAGTGTATGTTCATTGGGTATCCCAAGGAAATAATGGGATATTATTTGTATCACCCTTCTGACCATAAAGTGTTTGTGGCCATAGGAGCAACCTTTTTGGAAAGGTAATTTCTTTTAGAAGGAAATTATGATGGAGAAATAGAACTTGATGAAGTTCAAGAAACTAATGAATCAACACAAAATAAAGATCATGAGACCCAAGTTGAAGAACCTTTATTGGATGTTTTGAAGTTGCCAAGGAAGTTGCCATCTTCAACAGTTGAAGTTCAAGAACTAAATGAAGTTCAAGAACAGGTTAATGAACCAGTTCCAAACCAAATTAAACAACAACCAAATCTAACACAAGGTGAAGAGGTTGTACAAGTACCTCTTAGAAGGTATACACGAGAACGTCATGTACCAACTAGATTAAATTTATTGGTACAAGATGATGTATCAAATGAGGTTGATCATAATGATGATGACCCTAAGACCTATGAAGAGGCTATACAAATTTCCAATTATGAGAAGTGGCAAAAGGCCATGGAATCCGAAATGGAATCCATGAAGGAAAATAAAGTATGGACTTTAGTTGAACTTTAAAAGGATATAAAACCCATAGGTTGTAAATGGGGGTTTAAGAAAAATATTGGAGCAGAAGGAAAGGTGGAGACCTACAAAGCCCGTCTTGTTGCCAAGGGATATCGTCAGAAAGAAGGAGTCGACTATGCCGAGACTTTCTCTCCCGTGGCAATGCTCAAATCAATTCGGATTTTGCTTGCTATAGCAGCATACTATGATTATAAAATATAGCAAATGGATGTGAAAATAGCTTTCCTTAATAGTGAGCTAGAAGAGGATGTGTACATGACATAACCTGAAGGTTTCACATCTTCGTCTGATCATAATAAAATTTGTAAGCTACAAAGATCCATTTATGGACTGAGGCAAGCTTCTCGAAGTTGGAATATTCGATTTAACAAGACATTTGAAAAGTTCAATTTTGTTAGATGTGAAGAAGAACCTTGTGTGTACATAAAGGTTAGTGGGAGAACAATTATATTCCTACTATTGTATGTTGATGATATATTGCTCATAGTGAATGACATACCGACATTGTAAAGTACCAAGATTTGGCTATCTGAACAGTTCTCCATGAAAGACTTGGGAGAAGCAGCTTATATATTAAGAATAAAGATCTATAGAGATAGATCTAGGAAGCTGCTTGGACTTTCCCAGTCTTTGTACATTGATACCATCTTAAAGAGGTATAACATGGATAATTCCAAAAGAGGCTATCTACCTATAGGTACTGGAATTACTCTCAGTAGGGAGGATTGTCCTAAAATACCTGAAGAGAGAGAATGCATGAGTAGGATCCCATACGCTAGTGCAGTGGGAGCTATCATGTATACCATGGCATGTACACGTCCTGATGTGGCTTATGCACTTGGAGTGACTAGCCGATATCAGGCAAATCCTGGTGAGGAACATTGGAAGGTGGTGAAGACCATTTTTAAGTACTTAAGAAGGACTAAACACCAATTCCTCATCTATTGAGATTCTGAGTTGAAACTTGAATGTTATACTGATGCAAGTTTCTCTTCAGATAGAGATGATAACAAATCTATTTCTGGATAGGTGTTCACCTTAAATGGTGGTGCGGTGAGTTGAAAAAGTTCCAAACAAGCTACAGTAGCTAATTCAGTGACTGAAGCAGAATATATCACAGCTAGTGAAGCTGCTAAGGAAGTTGTATGGATGAAAAAGCTCTTAACTGAACTTGGTGTGGTTCCTTCAATAGAAGGTGCGGTTCTGCTGTTGTGTGACAATACTTGAGCCATTGCTCAAGCAAAAGAACCAAGATCACACCAAAAATCCAAACACCTTCTGCGAAGGTATCACTTGATAAGAGAGATCATTGAACGTGGAGATGTCAAGATTTATAAGGTTGATGGAAAAGAAAATGCTGCAGACCCATTCACTAAAGCTCTTGGCGCAAAGGAGTTTCACAAGCACAAGTGGAAATTGGGAATGAAGTAAAAGAGTGATTGACTCTAGTACAAGTGGGAGATTGTTAGGGATATAGTAGATATGCCCTAGATCCAATATCATATTTGATGATTTGAACATATTTTTGTGAACGTTATTCGATATAAAAATATTTGATATTCTTTTATCATAGTTATTATTAATTATTTGATTAATTTGGTAAGGTCCTTGATTAAATTTTGAGATTTGTCATCGTGATTGAGATCATGATAATGAGAGCAAAGTCTCTTATAATTTAATCTGAATTTGTTCTTGATCGTAGGATTATTAATCTGGACATTAGTAATCCGGTTAGATAAATATTTATGTGATCGTCTTTATGGGATAAAGATTAGTTGATCTCATTAACTAAATCACATAGATAGATGATGCATATAGAGATATGATCATTGAACCAACTCATTGGATAATGCCTAATGGTTAGAATTACCATAAACTGTCAATAGGATATTCTCTTGAAGAATGTGATGTAATTCCTTTGACATGAGATCGTCATAGTAATTGACAAGTTATTTGTTGTGCTTTAATACTACACACCTATGGCCGTAGGGTGATAGTTGAAAGGATATTGGGTACGATTAAATACTTGTAGAATTAGTGATTGATCAAGATGGAATCTGTCAACTCTTGGTAATGAGTTTAAGCTCCATGTTGTCATGAATTATAAATGACCAAACTAAGACTATGGCCAGGGCAATTGAATGAAAGAAGAAAAGAGTTTCTTAGGTCATTCAATGGTCGATTATACTTGAAATGAACACATAGTTGGTCGCCTATTTGGATTTGACGGTTGGACCATATCCTAGGGTGATCCAGAGCTATAAGGACAGAAGGAATTACTACATTATTCTTCTACTGGTTCTTGAGAGTAAATTGTATACTTCATGCTATCCGGTCGTTAAGGAGTATTGCTAGACGCCACCCTTGATTAGTATATTGATGTGGTCAATTTACTACCGGCTTAGTATTGAACCAATGGGGTCGCACACTAACGAGTGTCCCGGTCCTTGCTAGATGATTAATTATTTTATTATTTGATAATTAAATTAAAAGAATTTAATTAGTCAAACAAATTTAGTTATTAGTCCAAATGAAATGTTATTATATTCTCTGCTAGCACAGAGAATATAATTAATATTGGGAACAAATTGAAGTTTTTTATTTGGAATAGAAAATTAAAATATATCTCTTAATTGAAATATATATGTAATATATATAATATAATTGATATTGCACAAAAGTTGTATATATAATATTATTATGCTTGTAACCCAATTTTGAATTGGATTAAGTGGCTTAAGAGTCCAAAAGGACTTGTCGACAAACATATACCCATTTTGTCATGGGATTCCAATTTCAATTGGAAATTATCGTTTGGCATTAGACTTGTACAAAGTCACCGCCTCTGACTTTTTCTCATTATATTGGAAAAGAGATTATTAAAGTAGTACTAGTACACATATATATCAGTATATATATGAAGAAGGTTTATGGAAAAACCTAGACCTACAATATATAAAACGTATAATTGGTTTGCCGCATGGAGAGATATTGAAAGAGTCAAGAAATACTCTTGACAAGAAAATTTAATTTCTTGATCTTTCACGTATGGGCTAAAGTTTTTTGAGAAGAACCTTAGCACAATATTTCGTTCAATTTGTTCGCGGGTTTTATTAATCAAAGAGTTGATAGCAAGGATCGGTCTTGGTGAGGATACGCATAGAGTCTTCGCACTATCGAAGAAATTTTGAAACGAGACTCTCTTCACCAGGTACGTCTTAGATCCGATCTTTGACATGTAAATAAATTTTAAACACGAAAAAATCTGCCTAGAATTGTTATTGTCTTCCGCTGCGTGTTACGAACACATATATGCCATCCTTCAAACTTCTTCTAACCTTCAAGGAGTATCCGATAAGGTGGCCCTCTCTTCTCATATATCTTTATTATGTGTTATCCCGTACCATATTTAGTTAGTTGACTACCTTCTATAAAAACCATACAACTGTCAAAAAATAGTCCTCCTTTCTAACGTGAATTAAACCAGCGGTCACACTATCATTGACACGCTCAATGGCTTCACCATATTATGAAGCCAGACTATAAAATTTCAAAAATCTAAGATATTCTTCTCCAAGAGTTTAATATAAATGATAAATACTACACCTGATCGTGCATCAGCATGAATGAGGGCACAACCTTCCGGAAATATCTAGGTTTCCCCATGCTGCTTGAAAGACCTAATAAATTCGATTTTCAATTCCTCCTTGATAACCTCAAAGTGAGATTTGCTGGTTGGAAAATAAAATTTATTTTACTAGCTGGAAGAATAACTCTAATTAAATCTATTAGTCTACTGAATCATATAATGCAATATATATCCATCCCTAAATATGTAATTCACAAAATGGAGAAATACATGCGCATCTTCCTCTAGGGAACTACTAATCTAAAAAGAAAAATTCACTTAGTAAATTGAAAAACAATCACCACTCAAAGGACTTTGGAGGACTAGGAATACAGCGCCTGGAACTAAAAAATGCAGCGCTATTAGCTATCGTTTGTTGGAGGCTCTTTAATTTGCCCATAAAACTTTAAGCAACCCTCTTAAACAAATATAATAAAAATCCACCAACCAAATGGGGATATTCAAATACTTGGAAAAACATTCTTTTGGGTTGGACGCATTGTCAACTAGGCCTACAATGGCACATTGATAGTGCTTCCAACAATTAAGTTCTGGATGGATGCTTGGATTGCATCAGCCACTACATTGCGATCCTTCATATCGGGGTCATTGCTAGATAACCAACTAACCAATACACAATATACTTATATAACAAACTCAGGTTGGGACTAGACAAAAATTTCTTTTACTTTTATACCTCAATTAAAAGCATTAATACAAATACATCATCTATCTATATACGCCAGCAAAGTTGATGACATATTTTGGGGCTTGACAAATAACGGACTCTTTACAGTTCAATCAACTTATGCTGCTCTACTTCGCCTATGCATACATAATACTTTGGCCTACAACATTTAATCAATCATATTTTCCTACACTGTCCAAACGTCCAAACATTATGGACAAACTTTGGCTTACATCATTTAATCAACTCCATAAATATATTTTCACACCCATCACAATGGATACACCATCTATATAAAGATAGAAAGATACGAATGCCTTATAAAATTAACCCTCGCACCTTCATCTCTTTTACTTTGTATAATATTTGGATTACTCGAAATGACAACAATTTAATAATTACCATCACAATCTACCTCCAAACCATATTACTAATCAATCCATAGAATTTCTTACTTTGCTACAGAATTTATAGCAAAACATCCCTAGATACAAATCCCTATTAAGTGGATTCCCCCAAAACTAAATTATTACATGCAGATGGAGCCGCCATCTCAAGAGTTACAACGAGCTCAGGTATAGGAGGACTCATTCGTGATGCATAAGGGAATTGGATCGCAAGGTTTGCGGGCAATATCTCCTCCAACAACAACATGCATGCTGAACTACAAGCACTCTTTCATGGGTTAAAATTAGTTAATAATTCTAAATTGGTTCTACTCTGTCACGACCCGGACTTCTCACCCTCTGGAATCGTGATGGCGTCTACTAGTGAAAGCTAGGCAAGCCACTTATCTTACTCCTTTTATTTTTAATCCAATAATAGTTATATTACTTAACATGTATAAACAACGGAAATCAACGGAGCGGAAGAATGAAAATTTAACAATTTAGCTAATAACAATACGAGTCCATAACATAAACTACCCAGAACTGGTGTCACAATCTCACGGACTATCTAAGAAAAATACAAATAAAGTTTGAACAAGAAAGTACATGTATGTCTCATAAATAGTAAAGAACAGATGAAAACTAGATAGGGAGGGGACACCAAGGTCTGCGGACGCCTGCAGGACTACCTCGGGTCTCCTGATGGACTGATGGCAGCAACCCCAAGCTAAGATCTGTATGCTCCAGTACCGAAATCTGCACAAAAGAGTGCAAAGTGTAGTATCAGCACAACCGACCCCATGTGTCGGTAAGCGTCGAGCCTAACCTCGGCAAAGTGGTGACGAGGCTAGGACACAACAACCAATAACCTGTAGATAAACAATATTTAATAGAATAACAGTAATAAAACAAATTCAGAAGTAACAGGGAAAGGGTAACAAGCTATGGAGGAAAATACCAATATAATGAATCACAGTAATAGTGGAATAAGACAATCAAGGTACTTGAACCAAAGCAGCAAGAAGTCAAAAGAAATAGGCAATAAGTGCACGGCATCACCCTTCGTGCTTTTACTCTCAATCCTCACCAATGCAATCAAATAATAAAAATGTGTACGGCAACACCAATCGTTCTTTATCTCTCTTCCTCGCCATATAAGTATCAAAAATTTGCACGGCATCACCCTTCGTGTTTTTACTACAAGAAATTGGATAATTAGTGAAGACGTTTAGCAACAACCCTATAAGTTGCTACAATATGTATATTATCAGCAGCGATTTTAAAAGTTGTCACAGTTTGAATATATTTAGCAGCGACTATTTATGGATCGCCTCTAAAGTGACGAAAATTTTTACTCCCGCTGAAACTAAAATTTTGGCTCCATATTTATTGTGGCGACCCCTGTGAAGTCGCCGCTAAATATGAATTGCAGCGACTGAGTCGCTCCTATTCCCTTTTAAAATAAAAAAAGAAAATAATCAATAGATAAAATATTAAAATCGGTCCAGATACAGAAGTAGCAAACTCTCATCTCTCTCATCTCGAACACATCGACTCGATGCGAAGAACAGAGAAACGCCCAAAATCGGTCCTCTATAGCTAGAAATCCCAAATTGAAACCCAAAATCGGTCCTCTCTAGTTAGAAATCTGTCCAGATAATAAAAATCCCAAATTGAAATCCCTCAATGATCTCACCCAAATTGAAATCCCTCAAATCAGAATGTGAATTCGATTGGGTATTTATGATACTTGCCAGAAACTTCATTTTGAAGTTAAATCTCAAGATTGGAAGCTGGTTCGACACGAGTTTTGATTTGAATTTGTGAATCGAGTGTGCGAAGAAGAAGACCACTAGGGTCTTTCGATTCAAATCTTCTTCAACTTCAAGTATTCAAGAACTTGTACACTTCTGCGAAAGTCGGCAAAGGGCAAGAAAATATAGAAGTGAAATTTTAACAACTCAAGTATGTTAAAATCCCTAATCTTTTAGACTCGGCATTTAGAACCGTACAACTACTTGCTAAGCTTTAGTCGGGTCGTATTTTAAACTAGTTCAGTTTGTACCCCATAGCGTGCTTCTTCCTTGCCGTGTTCGAGATTTAAAGGAATAGTATGAAACTACGAATCTGATTGAATATTGTTAATTCTCTAAAGACTTGACAGTGATGAAGTTTATGTGGCCAGCTAGTATGATTTCATGGCATGTTGTATTGTTCTGCTGATTTTGTCGTGTATTGTTCTGTAGTCGAATTGAAGTGTTTTAAGTTGGGTTCAAGTTTTCTGTGAAATGGATCGGTCTTTTTTTTTTTGCTGTTCTCCTTAGCCGCTCAATATTATTATCATTGAAAACATAATTTTGGTTCTTCCAGGTCTCTTCTTGGTATGTGATTAGTTTCACTCTTAGCAATTAGATTGACTGATTCACTCTATTAAAGAATCCCAGGAGTTTTCATGTCTTCGTAGTTTGATCTTCGAATAACTTTTGCCTATTTTAAAATCTTCGAATAGTTTGTCTTCACAATTTCATTCCAGAATATTTCCTCTGCAATATTCCTCTTTTTCAGAGAAAAGAAGTAGAAGATCACCAGAAATGCTTTTTGCTCGTAATTTCTCTGCCCATTTAACTATCTTCCGATCTCGTCCAGCGAAAGAAATTTTGTTATATAACTTCTGAATACTGTTTGTTGAAGTTATCAATCTTGCATATTACCTGGCAGAAACTTAATAAACACATTAATAAGGTCATGTATTTTTGTAGTTTCATAGAGTGGTACGTACCCTAGTTTGAACTTGTTCTTCATTGCACACAATTCGTATAAGTAATTCTGGAATAGACTGCTTCCTTCTTGTTTGAACCTTATTCCAATGCACGCCCCACTTTGCATCGTAACAGAGCGCTATTCTTCATGGCTTTACATTGCCTATGCTCCATTGGTAAGTACTAGTACCTGAGAACCTTATGCTTTATTGATAACAATTTGCAATTGTGATTCCAAAGTCAGTTTGTTTGCAAAAATATTTATAAAGTTTTGTGTCATCTTAAAAGGAGTGTTTTAATGAGTAAATTTCCTTCATCAAGGCATTAAAATCTTCTGGTCTCAATACATTGCCATTATAATTTTCTATGAAGTTGAGTTTGTTTTATCTTCTAACTATCATACAGCTACAAGTTATCTTTGGAATGCTATTGGATGCTTTGGTCCCTGTTGTAGGTTTTAATACAGTCATGACATCAGAACATTTTGCTTCATTTCTGGTAAGGTTCATTTCTACTCTTTTATCTCAGTAGTTCAGTCATGGTCGAGAATACATGATTGATGATGTGTTCTTGCATATTACCAGCCCACTTTAAGATATTCTCAATGTACCACATTTCGTCGAGATTAGCCTTGGTTGTCATTATTTCATGACTGAAGTGTGAGGATATTAGAATCCTCAGGCTGAAATCATCTTGTTGCATTGGAATTGCATGGTTTTGGGTTGTATGATTATGATTGTAGTGATACTATTACATTACCACCGCCTTCCTCTCCATCCAGTCCCCACTTTCTTGCTTAGTAGATGTCAAAATTCTATCTACTTAATGTAAATCCTTTCTAAACAAATAACCAAAA
>MU713019.1:98498-148314 GCA_026770625.1 Nicotiana glauca
ATTCATGTATCAGCTATCATTTTTCCTGGTTGTTGTTTCTGATATATAAGGGAAAGAGTGGATAGGGAATTAGTGCTGACCTACCCTGTATAGGAGAAAAATAGAGATCAAATTCTATACAGGAAGTCCTTCCTCAGTAAAGTTAGTTAACTTTGGTAGTGCATTCCTTTATTGATAGATTGCTGCTTTAAGGCTGAGGAGTAACTTGGATCAGTAAATTAAGCGCGCATACGCGCATACACGCACACACAGACATTGGTGAGAGAAGGGACTGTAGAATGATTGAATTCCTCCGGACACATGAAAACAACCCAACAAGCTAACCCAACTTAGCTGTGGCTAACAGTTGCATTCAGTGGAAACTCTTCCCTGGGGATAATTAGGAATATATGTCCTGGGTTGCTTACATGCTTTCCATGGGAACTGTGCCCTTGGAATGATTAGGAGCATATGTCCTAGGTTGATCCCTACGGGTGCTACCTTTTTGTTTTGTTGATACCAATATAGAGATAGAAGTAGCTTCAAATGAAGGATAATCTATTTAAGTCGTAGGCACACTTCTTTTATGGATATATGTCATAGTAAACTAATAAAATAAATGAAAAGTTCCAGGAACTCATTATTGGCATGTGTTGCAGTCCTCATTTCCTAGTGAGGGAAACACCTTAAACTTACGGCTCATGAAATGACAGAAACAGAAAGCAGCCCCGAAACCGCCCGCAAGAACCAATGTTCAGCCTCCTAAATCTGCCCGAAAATAGCTTCTAAACCCAGCAAATCCTCACCAAAACTTCATGGATCGACTGAGGTTTTCTATTTGAGTCCGGTGTTTGAGCTTTATAAGTTGTGTTTGAGGTTTTCGGCAAAGTTCTGGCCAAATTTCCAATAGTATTTCTTATTTTCCTTCAATGTTTTGGAGCAACCATTTGTATATGCCAGAGATTTCTAAACGACATATCAATCTCCAAACATTTCCACACTGCAAAACGATTGATATAGGAATCTGTACATACCAATGGGAGTGTTGTGGGTGAGTAGAATTAACATAATTAACTTGAGTGATCGTGATTTGGTTGAGAAGATCTTAATGCCAGATATAATAGAAAATTTGCATTACAGTCGATACTCGCAAGAAAGGAGCTATTCGCCAAATTGTTCCGAGACAATTACAAGTGATGACTTAATTGACGATACTTATGTCACTAGTGATCCCATTGAGTTGTCAACTTCCCGTTTAGTAGTTATATCTGAGTAGTATTCCTTTTGACTCTCTGTATGAAAATTCTTTTGATCTTGAAATGATTTATTGAAGATAGTTTTAAAGATATTGATGGGAAATTTTAATCAAATTTAAGATTCAAATATATTTCTCTTTTTTGCTGCAACAATATAGACAACTTTTGCAATTGTTAAGTTGCTTTTTAGTATACAAACTTTGGTTGCAATTTCCGGCTTTCCTTTGACATTGGTTGAAAATTCTTACAATTTTGATAGTAGTTGGATATAACAAATCTCATTATGTTCGTTATATATATTCCTTTTGTCTAGCAGGGACAAGGCACTTAAATAGTGGTTCAAGCATGATGTCGAGCAAGGAGTAGTTGCAAGGCACTTAATATTTTATCTTTTCTGGGATATGTATATGCGTACATTTACTATGCACAATGAAGTGTCGGGTAGTATATATGTAACTGAATTTTTAGTAATGATAATATTCGTAATATTCGGCAGAAGAAATTCTTTTGATATTTGTCAAGCATTATTGGTTGCTTTAATATTGATAGTCAATTGATATGAATATCTCTATATGAAATATGAGAGAATTAGA
Source organism: Nicotiana glauca (assembly GCA_026770625.1). NCBI lineage: Eukaryota > Viridiplantae > Streptophyta > Magnoliopsida > Solanales > Solanaceae > Nicotiana > Nicotiana glauca. The sequence continues at coordinate 100,327 of MU713019.1, forward strand.
TTCCTACTGGTATGGAAATGTATATAATTTTGGTCGTTATAATTGCAGAGAAAATTACTTTTAGTGACGATATAGTTTGTTCATAAAATTAGCAACTGTTGCGATAGATAAGCTGCCACAGAAGGTCAATTTATTTTGCAGCGACTTTAGTCGCTACAGAAAATATTGTGTCTTTCATGGTTAAACCTTTTGTGGCCACTTTAGTCGCTACTAAATGACAATTATAGTGGCGACATAAGCTTGCCACTGAACATAAATATTTTTTGTGGCAATTTTAGTCGCTACTAAAGAATATTTATAGCGACGACATAGTCTTGCCGTTGAACATAAATATATTTTGTGGCGGCAAGAGTCGCTGCTAAAGGTGAATATATAGTGGCGACCCATCTAATATTTGTTCTTATGGAACAATTTTTTGTAGCGTTTTTTACAACCTTTTGTGGCAACTCTGTCGCCACAAAATATGTACTTTTAGTGGCGACTAGAAATATCGCTACAAATAACCTTCAGTTACGGTTTTCTTTGTGGCAATACAAAAGTCGCCACTAATACCTTTTAGCAGCGACTTCTAGGGATTTTGTAAGGGTAATTTCTTGTAGTGTTTATCTTTTTTTCCTCACCAAATGCATAAATATGAATGTACACGGCATTACCCTTCATGCTTTATCATTCTTTCCTCACCAAGTGCATAAATATGAATGTGCATGGCATCACCCTTCGTGCTTTATCACTCTTTCCTCACCCAAACAATAGCAACAATAATATCCCGACAAGGGAATCAACAGTAAAAAATAGGTACGTCCCGGCAAGGGAATCAAAAATAAGAATTAAATACGTCCCGGTAAGGGAATCAGCTATAACCAAACTTGTACCAATAATCAACTTCAGAACTGGACCTCAACTAGAGCCAATGCTCAACAATAACCAAATACCAAGAAAAATAATCATAAATCTTACTCAACATGGATGATCAACAATTTAGGCATTCGTAGTACATATTAAGAACCACATTGATCACAAAATAAGGCTTACGGGCATGCTTGACATCAAAGTATAGGTACTCGTTACCACACCTATAAATCGTGTACTACACTAGCATATAGCAAATAAGGCACAGTACCTATTCCCTCAAGCTAAGGTTAGACCAAACACTTACCTCGATGCCACAAACACAATTCAAGCCTCAACTACCGATTTACCTCTTTTTTCCACCACCAATTTGCTTGTATCTAGACACAAGTTACTTAACTATATCAATAAATAGTAAATGAATCAATTCTAATGCATGAAAATAGGTTTTTCAATGATTTCCCCAAAAAGTCAAAAATTGACCTCGGGCCCACATGGTCAAAACCCGAGGTTCGATCCAAAACCTGATTATCCATTCACCTACGAATCCAAATATATAATTTATTTTGAAATCGGACCTCAAATTGAGGTCCAAATCCCCAAAATTTGAAAATCCTAAGTTCTACCCAAAACACCCAATTTCCCCCATGAAAACCCTCAAGGAGCTTGAATCGTTCGTTTACTCTAAGTCTTATTACCGACGCGATGGATTTCTATTTGAAAAATACTTTCAATACAAAAAGAGCTCCTTCCGGCTATACTCTAGTTGGACAGTCTTAGTTCAGTTTGAGAAGTCAAGGAAGCACGAAGAGCTAACAAAGAGTCTTTATATTTGACTGTCGGAAATCAAGTGGGACATTGAATTGAAAATTCCCCTTATTATAGATAGGGTGTTAGCACTTCTTTTTGAAATAAGGACGTTTAGTTTTGACTAATAGGATAGAAAGGGGCAAGCCAAAACCCACTCTGCTAGGTTCGCCTTTCGGGGCTACCTACTTTAGGGCTTATGTAATATATAAAGAAGAAACCTCTTAGGACTTTTTGTTTAAGGGCTGCTCGCCTTTTGAATAGAAGAAAGTGGGAGAGCAGAGGTTATTTCGGTAAATCGATGCATGAGCTGAGGCACCTATGTCCCGTCAACCACCCGAAAAAGTAAGGGCTCATGCGCAAACTCTTCGATGACTTATCGGTTGCCTTGCTTGAGGAATATTTTCACAAAAAGGGAGATGAACCGGGATAACGTCCGATCTTGTTTCTGGAATGAGTAGAAAAGGGATATATGCAGTTCGTTCTCTTCCTCTTTGCATCTCTGTGATGGCTAAATCTCCATAAAAAAGGGACAACTCTCCAGTAGTTCGTGATTGGATGTAACTGTTAAGATTTTCTCTAGAATAAATATTTCTCTTAATAGATCTCTTCTTGTTCCTCAATCTTCGGAGAATATGGCGTTGTATTATCGTAAGTTCTCTGTTCCAAACATTTCCTGAAAGTAGACGACACGTTTTAAATCTTAATGCATGCAAGGCATATCTCGTTGAATCAGTCTTTTTCGCCATATCGCGTATAACGGGAATTGAACCCCCTCCGCTGCTGGCGGGCAGATGTATAATGTAGTACTTCGATCCAGTAACTTGTTAGGAGTAGGTTTTGTCTTGCCCCTTTCTTCTTATTAGTCAGATAGGTTTTCCACCCTTTCCCCTTTTAATATAATAATAAGGTAGACTTCCAAAGCTCCTTTCTTCAGCTGGTGCGCAAGAGCACACTTTTGTTTTCCACTTTAAAAGGGGCTTTCATGAATAAGGATTTCCCACCAGCAGTCTTCTCTTCCTATCACTTCACTTCGTTCTAGAAATCTGATCTCATCGGGCCGCGCGAAGGGGAAGGAAGAGATGGGTGGTCCGGGAACAACAACGAGAGAGGGCTTGTAGCCCCCCTCTCACTCTTCCCCATGCCTATTTGTTCACCCGAGATGCAGAAATCTTTTTTTTAATGAATAGATAGAGCCATGATACATTCCGAAATATTGTAAAGGTAAATAGACTCTTTTCACCCCCTTTTCGATATCTGCCTGAGGACCTATGTTAATGTTTTGGAAAGGAGATGTTTGCCTTTTGTAACAAATAGACCCACGATACAGACTAATATATGTTCTTACCCGTAAGCATAAGTAAGATATATTCATAGTTGGTCAGTCCCCCACGGCAGGGCTTCTCGCTTTTCATGAATGTGTCTCCCCCTATGCTTATGTGAGTTTTACCCGCCTTTTACTCTGCTTGCTTCTAACTCCCTATGGTGAATAATGGAATGGTTAACATTACTCATTTTAAACTCTCCCACGGTGATATAATATCTTTTCAAGAAAATGATGCGAGAACCCGCGGTGAAGAAATAAAGAGATCCTTCTATATCGAAATCTCAGTTGAAAAAATAATAGGAAAATTCTGGGATCACCCGTGGAGAAGAACCAAAACAGAATGGGCCTACTCAAAACTAAGAGGGGATGCCGCCTACTACTAAAATCCCAGTTTTTGCAACAGTTGCGTTCTTCTATGCAAGAAGAAGACTTAGAAAGAACAAAGAAGTTTGGATCCGAAAAAGTATGCTTTGGCAGTTCTTTTGCTGAGCATAATAGAATGAAGAGGAATTTGTATCATTTCAAATCCATATTCTTATCGAAGAGAAGGAACGAGAAAAACCAAAATATTCCTACTCGAACAAGAAGTCCTATAGTTTACAACTCTTCTTTATATAGTAATTCGACCTATTGCTCCGTATCCCCCCATCAATTTACTAAAAAGATCAAAATAAAAAGGATCGAACTACCTACTCATTATTAGGAGGTGAATCATAGAACACCAAAAGTTGTGATATCTTATGGACCTAACATGGGTCACATACCTCACGACATAAGATTGAAAGATCCAAACCTTCTTCTTCGGAGCGGAAAGGGACGTGGCCAAAACATATAAATATCGGCGTAGTCACTCATAGGGACATATCTATCCAGATAGAGGATAGTCTAGGCCGATTCATAGATAGATATCTCTCCATATAGATAGGTATCTCCGTGGATAGAGATAAAGATAGGGATCCATCTAGATCTTGATTCACTATTTCCATATTTTTTCTTGATTCTGATTGATTGCCTTTTTTTTTACGAAAAGTTTTAAATCTTAATGCAGGCAAGGAAACATCATTTTTCAATTATTACTTGGTAGGTCGGAGCGTAGACGAGCGAGCAGAGCCAAGGAAAGAGGGAAGCTCGTCATAGAGTAGTTGGCTAGAAGTCGAAGACTGCTGGCCTGAGAGAAGGCGGCCTCTCTCGGGAAAGATGGCCCAATTTCTCATCTTTCTTTTTGATTTCAGCTTTCTTTTTTTTAGGGGTCCAGAAGGCTAAAAGGTGGGGGAGAAGGAAGCCGAACCTCTAATCGACCTGGACACATAAATAACTCTCGGCGTCGAGAGAGATTTGAGATTTCATAAGTAACTCAGTGAGTGCTTTCTAAGAAGGGCTTGGAAGAAGAAAATGAAATAGGAACAATCGCGCTGGTCGTAATAGATCAACTTTCATGCTAGTTCTTGCTCCAGCATGAAAGTTCCATTTCAGGGAAGGACGACGTACTATGATACTTTCTATTTTGTCGAGCCCTGCTTTGGTCTCTGGTTTGATGGTTTTACGTGCTAAAAATCCGGTATATTCCATTTTGTTTCTCATCCCAGTCTTTCGCAACACTTCAGGTTTACTTCTTTTGTTAGGTCTCGACTTCTTCCTATGATCTTCCTAGTAGTTTATATATGAGCTATAGCCGTTTCATTCCTATTCATTGTTATGATGTTCCATATTCAAATAGCAGAGATTCACGAAGAAGTATTGCGCTATTTACCAGTGAGTGGTATTATTGTACTGATATTTTGGTGGGAGATGTTCTTTATTTTAGATAATGAAAGCATTCCATTACTACCAACCCAAAGAAATACGAACTCTCTGAGATATACGGTTTATGCCGGAAAGGTACAAAGTTGGACTAATTTGGAAACAATGGGCAATTTACTTTATACCTACTATTTCATCTGGTTTTTGGTTTCTAGTCTTATTTTATTAGTAGCCATGATTTAGGCTATAGTACTGACTATGCATAGGACTACTAAGGTGAAAAGACAGGATGTATTTCGATGAAATGCTCTAGATTCTAGGAGGACTATAACAAGGAGGACGACAGACCCACTCACGACAATAAGGAGAAGCAGTGGTTCGAATCCACATCGTGAGACCAGGACAGTGTGGAGAATCATCAAAAATGCTATTAACATTGATGTTACGGCTTAGAGGAATTCCACTCTTGCTGCCAGACCGACTCCTTTCCTTTTGATGTGGACAAATGGGCATCCCTAGAATCAGCTGCTCTCCTTCCTTTTGGAGGAAGATAATGCGAAAAATGCATATATTAGTAAGGTAAGGTGATTGTTCATTGACAACATTGAGGTGTAGCGGATTGACTATTGGGATCTCTTTAGCTTTAGATGACTATTACTATAGTTGCTAGAGTTAGCTTGTATGAGTATGTAAACTATTGGTGGATACGATGACAACATTCAAAACCAACTCACTCTAAGGTAAGGAGAGCTTTGTGAAAGTTTAAAAAGAAATTGAGTGAGCTCTCGCCTAAGAGAAGAGTTTGATAAATTGGAGAGGGATTTTCCGACAGCAAAAAAGCTTTTCTCCCCAACCGAGGTGATAGACCACCTTATAGCCGATGTGATTACCAATCAAAGGGCAAAAAGACGTGGTTGAATGTGACTCTACCAATATCAATCTCCTCTGGTGCAAGAAAAAGCAACTCTGCCTGGTATCGGTAACGATTAACATATTCTTTTTTTAGAGAGAGGAACCCTTACTTAAGAATAGAGAGCGGCCGAGCAAAAAAGCAAGGCAAACGGTTGTATTTTGGCCTAGTTGGACTGGTTCGCCTAATCGAAGAGCCCCTACCTTACTTGTTCACCGTACTAGACCTCCATATCATATGTGTAAAGAGCCCACCTCGGATATGAAAGAAGGACAGGAGTGGTTCCACTAGCCGATGGATAAAGGAGAAGTACCCGGCCTGGCAAAGAAGGGTCTCTCATTAATAGTTTTTTCCTTAGTAAGCTAGCTTTGGTTGCTAAGCAAGCCAGGTTCTCTTTCACTTCTGGAATAAGCCTTTTGGCGGCTCTCTCTCATCACAAATAAAGAAGAGATGAAAGTATCTTCAAGTAGCCCTGACTAAGGTTTGAAAAGATTCCCGGGGGTAATACAGCTTGTGTGGAAGGCTAGGGTGGTTTTTAGAAAGCGCAAAGACAGAAGACGTCGTAGGGAACCAATTTCTATCGCTTTCCCCCTCTAGTGGTCATTCATTCTTTTGATGAATCGTAGTCAAAAGAGTTGGTTGGCAGTTCAATCCTCAGAGGGAGTTGAAGAGAGGCCTTTCAGTTTGTTCAAAGGCACTAAGGACGAGCAATTACAGACGGTCTGATGCTTCTGGAGTTCGCTCATATCGAATTGTCCAAAAGCTCATCAACCTGTCCGAGGGATGATGAAGGTGATGCCACAATTGAGGAACTGCCCTATTACTCTTTTTTAGATAAGAATGTGAAAGACCCTGATCCTGCCAACCAAGCCCACTCAGATAGACTAAGTAGACTAAAAAAAGTGCACAAGAAAGACTAAGGAAACAAAACCTTTTCTCAATAACGCTGGGCCAAGTAACGACACTTTACCCAGATTTGATCATCACGTCAACTTTCTTTATTCAACAAAGTGATCAAGCTTCTTAGCCACCAGGGACCGGCCTCGTGACCGTATTCGCTAAAGGCACTATTGGCCGACTTTCTCAATCTTCAATCTAACTTCAGAAATTGAATAAGCCTACTTAACGAGATTAGATCTAATTCTCGTTCTAACATTTTTGGATTGACAGGAAGCTTTCTTGCTGTGTGATTCTGCCCCCCACTCTGCCAGTAGCCTATGTGTCGATCTATACCCTGTTGATCTACCACTATTTTACTTTGCACATTCTGGATAGCGTGCATCCTCATAGAGCTAGGGGGTAGAAAAGATCAATGAAAGACTAGAGCGCGAGCTAGATGATCTACTGACAAGTCCTTGATTTCTTATCCATGAAGGCAGACTGAGACTCATTGAAGAAAGCACTTGAGGTGAAGACCAACGAGAGATTGCCACAACTACAGACCCCTTAACTAGGTTTTTTACTAATACTAACTAATAGGCTTTCAGAAGCTTTTCAACACAAAGAGGGGAGGAAGAGCTTGCTGCCAACTTGCCAGACGAGCGGACATCTGAGCTCAGCAGTGCATTTACTATTTGGAGATGGATGGTTCCAGGCAGGGTAAAAAGAAGGATTTTTTTCCATTAGCCGAGGAAAGAAGTAGCAACGGAATTTTGCTATCGTGGGAAAAAAATAAAAACGTAGGATCGGAAGCTCTATTTGATTGAAGGGATGGCTAAAAGGCCAAATCCGGCTAAAAACAAAAAGAAGAGATCAAGGAGAGGGAGCTAGACGAGCACTTGCAAGAGAACGACCGGCAGATCTAAAACTGCTATAGTAAAGTAGAACGAAAGTACCTCCCAAAGGTTATACCTTTTCTTATGCGTTCGGAAATAAATAGAAAGTTTCTAAATGTATAGAAGACTCTCGATTGATTGGTTGTAGTGTTCACGAGGTTGTATATAATCCAATGTTCAGTGATATGACTTTCCTACTGACTGAATTGCTTGAATTACTTGAAGGTGCAAAGTCTTCTTCTTTTGATTTGAGAAGAATTCATTTTTCTACTAAAAATGCTTTTGATAGGGAATAGGGAAAAGCCTTGCCCTATTCAAGAGTACCGGGAAGGAGAAGAATAAGCATTACCTCTGTTGAAGGAAGAAGCCCCTCCATTTACTTATTTATTCTTCCTAGTCTTCCGGTCTCATCTGGACGGCTCGCTGCCTATTTAGTTAGATTTTTGTTTTGATTCCAGAACAGAACTAGAGATCTTGGCCCCCTCCCTTGAAATCTCCTGGTGTCACACCTCCTTTTTTACACACATACCCCGAAGGGTAATGTATAAGGGAGTTTTTCCATTTAAAGTGACATTATTCGAAATGGGATTATTTATTTATTTTTAGAGTCGCCACTTGGGATAGGATTGGCTTTTGGTGTCGCAAGTCACCGATTTAACTTGAATCCCAAATCGAGGAAAATTTCGACTTCCCAGTTGGAGTCTGCGAACCAGAAATTCTGAATAAGTAATTCTGTTGACCCGAGGGAAGGTGTTAGGCACCCCCGGATCCCGTGGTTCTAGCACGGTCGCTTAAATTATTATAAATGGCTAAAATCTAATTTTTCTTACGTGTTCCAACCTAAAGTGCAATTTTAAAACTATTTACTATTTTTAGTTAATTTCTAAGAAAGTGAACGTCGTTTTAAAACATGTTTTTTGATCATGTCACATGAAATGCACCCGGATCCTCGACACATTCTTATTCGATGATTTTGGATTTGGATTTGGGTTGCATGAAATGCACACCCGTATTTAAGAAGGTAAAATTATTAAAAAGCGCGCCTAAAGCGACTAACGAGTCATTATTTTTGTGGAGGGCCGTGAAATTCTCTAAACGGCACGCTCCGAATTCTAAGGATTTTAATATAGCATTTAATGAGGGCCCCGTAATTTATACTTTTTTTTTTGGCGAGGCTCATCTCATTTTATTATTTAAAGGCTAACCTTAAAGCAAACTACGATTTTCTATTTGTTTTTGTCTCTAAAAGGACCTAATTAATTTGCATTTATAAATTCAGGCCTCGAGTTCAAGTCCGAATTCAAACAAAAGGGAGGACCCTCTTAATTTGAACCCGCTACCTAACTCCAAAACCTAAATTTATATTGCAAATTAATTCCCATATTCCTAATATAATTTAAAGGATTTTGACTTCTAGTATTTTTAGGCCTTCAACTTGGATTTTTGAACTTGGCCCAACAAATAAGTGTGANGTGGTTCTAGCACGGTCGCTTAAATTATTATAAATGGCTAAAATCTAATTTTTCTTACATGTTCCAACCTATAGTGCAATTTTAAAATTATTTACCGCTTTTAGTTATTTTTTAAGAAAGTGAACGTCGTTTAAAAACTTATTTTTGGATCACGTCACATGAAATGCACCCGGATCCTCGACATATTCTTATTCGACGTTTTTGGATTTGGATTTGGGTTGCATGAAATGCACACCCGTATTTAAGAAGGTAAAGTTATTAAAAGTGTACCTACAGCGACTAACGGATTATTATCTTTGCGGAGGGCCGTGAAATTCGCTAAACGGCACGCCCCAAATTTTGAGTATTTAATTAAGCATTTAATGAGGGTCCTGCAATTTATGGATTTTGTTCGGCGAGGCTCGTCTCACTTTATTATTTAAAGGCCAACCTAAAGCAAACTATGATTTTCTATTTATTTTTTATCTCTAAAAGGTCCTGATTAATTTGCATTTTTAAATTCGGGCCTCGAGTTCAAGTTTGAATTCAAAAAAAAGGGAGGAACCTCTTAATTTGAACCTGCCACCTAACTCGAAAACCTAAATTTATATTGCGAATTAACACCCATATCCCTAATATAATTTTGAAAAGTTGTCTAGTATTGGGCCTAAGATTCAGCCTATAAATCAGCCATATTGCAGGTCCATAAGTCATGACCTGAGATGTAAGCCTTGCACTTGGGCTCAACCTGAAGAAAATCAAGCCCAATAGTCCAGCCATTAAGGTATACCCAACGACTTGGGCCTGCCTTGACTTGCCTTCTTACTTGTTTTACTTATGATGCCCAATGTGCTGAACATAACAGTACTTAAACAATTCCAGAAGTCATCAGCTAAAGCACGTAATGGTTATTATTTGTAGATTGACTATTTCATATTCTCTTTTATTTATGTGCAAAATCATTATTTATTTGAGAGTCACATATTAACACTCAGCACATTAACTGATCTAAGAATGTTGGTTACTTCCTACCCGTTCACAATCTCTGAATCTCCAGGTAAGTCTTAGCAATAACATGGAATACATAAACCTGCATTTTCCATTTTTAGCAAGCTATTTCAACCAATCTAGTCTTCATCAAATGAATCAAAACACTTCAACTCTTCATATGTGACAACATCTACATATGCTATGAATACTTCAACTCCAGCAGCATTTATCTATTACCGAAATTAATCTATACTAAACAAAACTAATGAAACAACATGCAATCAATCTAGAGTTTAATAGTCCAATTAGGTACAAATGATGAAATGTCCAGATTATTTACATTCCAAATAATGCTGCTATATAATCTAACACTCAATCCAATATGTATACAAGTGAACTAATAGGAAAAATATGCAAGCAATGTGTCGTTTCTTCAATAGTTTGAATACAACCAATGATTTAGTTCTTCACATATCTCTTGAGATTGAAGAATACCTGGAATTGAAACAAAGTAGAGGTAAGGAATAAGCTTAAACAGGGCAGAATACCAAAGCAATTCAATAGTAAATTATCAGGTTAGCACCAATCTCGAGTCCCAGAAACAATGTCAAACAATCTCCAGCAGTTAATAACTAGTAAACGACCAAAATCTTAACTGAATAAGCTAGATTTCGACTTGAAAATGACTCCAGAAGTTTTAAAACTTCAATTATTGCAAAACAGGATAATTCAGGCCATTGTGGACCTCAAATGAGCAAAATTCTAACTGAGATTTGAATTTCTGAAAGTATCACAAGGAAGCTTCAATAAACAGTATTTTTTTGGTTTTTTTACTGTATTTTTGTATGTTTTTGGATTTTTTTGGCAGGAATTAAGATCTAAAAGAACATTTGAACTATTGGAATGTAGATTTTGAACTTCATTAGATTTTGAAATTCAAAATTGGAGATTCAGATTTTTAGATAAGGGATTTGGGGGTAAATTAAAAGCTGGAAAGTTTTGGGGAATTTTCAGAGTGTGTAAACTTTCTTTTGGAATTTTTTAGGTGTGAGAAACTTGTGAATTAAGGCATTGGACATACCTTTTATGGGCAAAGATGTGGGCAAACCTCAGAATTTCAGTTTTGCATTTTCAATCCTTTCTTAATTTTCGTTTTTGCTTAAATGTCCCTTATTTTCTGACTTCTTTCTCAAGTTATAACCACTAACTTCCTAAAATTCTGTTTTGAACCCTATCTAGAATGTTCCAGAGGTTTCTACTAGTTGCTACCAAGATTCTTTCTATCTAAAAGCCTATACTACCCTTGAACTTTAATCTGAATTACTAACCCTACCCCAGCCTTGCTATCCTTATTGAATTATCAGCTATAACCACATCGATTAAGCTAATTAACACTAACTAATTAAGCTAAGCCTAATAATGAATTGAAACCAAACTGTGAACTAAATAATAATTGACAACAATCACTAATTAACACAGAACTAATCAATTAAATCAAACAAAAATAAGTTGAAACCAACTATGAAGAATAAACGAACAACATCAAAATACAGAGCAATAGCTAAACATGGATTCCTACTGTTGAAATCAAACGAGGAAATTACTAAAAACAAACTAACTATATGAAAAAAAAATTTAAAAACATATATTGAAACCCTAACTCATCACGAAACTAATAAAAGGAATTCTGAACAAAACAAAAATAATAAAACAAATGAAAACAAAGAAGAAACTAGGAATGAAGTACCTCGAAATTTATTGATTCAAACTCGAATAGTGGCGGATTTCTCGGACAATTCGGATTAAAACCGTCTTTAATCATGTGTTTTCGTGAGAAAACATACGATTAAAGGCGATTATAGCCCAAAATCACAAATACCCAAACATCAACAAATTAGGGTTCTAGACAGCTTTTCGATCTGAAATTCGAGAAGCTTGGTCAATATTTGAAGGATTCCAGATAGGGATTCAGGTAGAGGGAGGTCAGAAGAGTATAGGTTGTAAATTTGGTTGACTTTGGGTGATTTAGTGTTTTGGTCTGGATTTTCAATTGAAATTCGACGAGTTTGGCTCAGATTTGAGGAGTGATATTTGGAGCTTTGAAAAAAGGAGAGGGAGAGGATTCAGGGGTGTAATTTTAGGCGGATTTAGAGCATCACCGCCAGCGGAGGAAATTTTCGGCCGGCGGCGGACGGTGGAAGGCGGCGAAGACACAGTGGCGTTATGGCGGAGCCGGCGAAGAAGCAGGGGGTACGAGGAAAGGGGGTCTGGTCTCTATGGTTTTCAAACCTTGGGACAATTTTATTATAAAACCAAGATCAACTCAGGGCCGTTGGATTGGGAAGGGTGGAGGGCCCAGATCATTTTGCTATTTAACGATTCAAAACGACGTAGTATCCCTCTTATACTACATCATTTTATCGGTCTCAGGGGCATGGTTGTTTGGACCAGGTAGGGTTGTAACTTGGGCTGGCGTTTGGTCCGGTTTTAGGGGACTTTTGGTTTGGGCAAACGAATTCAATGAGCTAAAGCCCAAGTCAGATCTTCTTTCTTTCTTTTATTTTCTTTTCAACTAATTACTTTCTTTTATTCAGTTCAAATTCATTTTTGATTTTTATTTTTTTGTGTTAAAAGCAAAAACATGGATTAGACTAGAATTACACCAATTAATTTCCACAAACTAACTGGATCCTAATTTTAAGAGAAAAATTAAACGAAAAGTGAAATTAATGGAACAAAAATGTAAAAGATTTATTTTTTGTTATTTTTCTCTTATTTTAGTGATATTAATTAACTAGTAAAACTAAAATATAAAATCGATTTCTAAATGCGAATGCACTATTTTTGTATCTTTTTTTCGAATTATGGCACCTAAAATGCACACAAAAATACAAACAAGACACAAAATCATGCAATTAATTCCTAAAAATTTAAATAATAAAGAGAAATCCTAATTCTAAGGAATTTTATAGGAGTGATTTAAGCATTGCAAAAATCACGTGCTCACAGCTTCCCCTCTTTGCTCGAAGACACGAAGGGTTTTCGGGAAAAGATAAATGAGCACCATGAAGGATTTTTGCCTGCTCAGCACTCCATGAGAAGCATTTTGAAAACCGTCTGACCGAACCCTGCTTTAAATGTTGTCTACATATCCTTGGCTATAAAGGAATCATGTCAGTGTAGTTCTGGAACTTTTGGCAGCTGGGACTACCAGGAGCTGTGATTTCACTGCTGTTGCTGCTGCTACTACTTGCTGACCTCCTTATTACACCAAAAGGAAAATCAAAGCTAAGCTAGATATGCCTATCAACTATAGGTTACAAGATTCCTATCTATAATTCTCTTGAAACTTGATCTTGAGTCTTAGCTGATTTGGCTGTGGACTTCGATCTGAATCTTGATGCTTGCAAGTTGTAGGTGTTTACTTCTTCATGCAGCATTGGGTCAAAATAAAATTGACGGAGCTTGTGACTTCAATCAGATTTTGAGTGGTCTGCGCCTTTGTTCGCTTCAACATTTTGAGTTCATTTCTGTTTTTGTTCTTTTCTTTATTCTGGATTGAGACTCATTCCGTAGGTCATCTCGAACCTTATGTCTTGAGCTCGACCTGCTTAAGATACCAAAACAAACAAACGAATGAAATTTTTTGCCCCAATTTTCACTAGAAAAATTTTGTGAGTTAGTTGTGACACGTATCTAAGTAATCAAATCAGGATTGTGTATCCTTGTGAATGGATCCAGGTTATGCTGGAAAATGACCGAGTTATGCCGGAAAAATAAAAAGGGTCTCGGGTTATGCTGGGACGGAAAGAAGAAAGATCCTCGGGTTTTGCCGGGATTTGGAAAGAAAAAGCTCATTGGGTTATGCCAGGGAGATCCTCGGTTTTTTGGCTGGGATTTGAAAACAAAAATCTCCTTGGGTTATGCCAGGGAGATCCTCGATTCTTTGGCCGGGATTTGGAAAGAAAAAGCTCCTTGGGTTATGCTAGGGAGATCCTCGATTTTTTGGCTGGGATTTGGAAAGAAAAAGCTCTTTGGGTTATGCCAGGGAGATCCTCGATTTTTTGGCCGGGATTTGGAAAGAAAAGGCTCCTTGGGTTATGCCAGGGAGATCCTTGGTTTTTTTGTCGGGATTTGAAAAGAAAAGGCTCGTTGGGTTATGCCAGGGAGATCCTCGGTTTTTTGGCCAGGATTTGGAAAGAAAAGGCTCCTTGGGTTATGCCTGGGAGATCCTTGGTTTTTTGGCCGGGATTTGGAAAGAAAGAGCTCCTTGGGTTATGCCAGGGAGATCCTCGATTTTTGGCCGGGATTTGGAAAGAAAGAGCTCCTTGGGTTATGCTAGGGAGATCCTCGATTTTTTGGCCGGGATTTGGAAAGAAAGAGCTCCTTGTGTTATGCCAGGGAGATCCTCGATTTTTTGGCCGAGATTTGGAAAGAAAAAGCTCCTTGCTACCATGATTTGTTTTTCTTTTGGGAGTTTTACTTTTCATTTATTTTATTCTTCTTTTTCTTTTTTATATGTTTTCCTTTTTATTTAGCAAAACGCATGAAAGAATTTTGGGAAAACTTCCTTTTTTGTCATTTTCCTGCTGCAAAGCTATTTCAGCGCTTGCGCATTTCATTTCTTTTTAGGTTGCACCTGCTTCTTGCACGGTTGCTCTGAATAAGACCTGTTTTCAACAAAGAACAATTTGTTAGTTTGAAACGGTGGTTGGATTTGTGGCCTTGATCATCCTAATCGCTTGATCCCGGCCCCATTTCCATTGAAAAGTTTGCTGCTTGTTGGCCTTGAGGGTGAATCTATTTTCAAACCGACCGGATTCAACTCTCAGGGTTTCATTATGACTCGACCGTGTGGGCTCTGGCCTTTTCACTTTATTCTGCCCTTGCCTTTGATTTCCTTTATTTTCCAATGTCTTTGCTTCGAAAGCATCAACCACTATGGTCAGTCGGGATTGGCCTGACGTACTCGCTGAGGCTGGGCATTTTCCCCGGCTTTTGCCAGGTGGAGCCCGATAGAACCAATCCTGCCACCTTTCTTTGTAGTAATTCTGGAATCAGTGTTAAACCGAAAGGGATTCAAGGAAGAAATATACAAAAGGCAAGCGAATGAGTTCAAAGAGAAGCGTCCCTTTCGGGGGAAGAAAAGGACTTATCTGGAGTGTGCATGCTGGCTTCAAATAACATGACATGCTTCTTGGACTGGATGCCCGACACAAAAGCTTTCCAGCTTCTCGTGGACCCATTGATCTATGTTTCAAAACCAGGGAACCTTGCCAGGACTCTTTTAGTGGTGAGATGTCTTCTATTCGGCCGACAGTGCCCTTTGCGGGTTTTTGCCAATCGACCCCTCTCATTTCTCTTCTCAATGTCGCCCGATAGTGCTCTTTACGAGTTTTCACTAAGCAGACTCTCTTATTTTCATTTTCTCTACCTACCATCGCCTTATGGTGCCCAAAGGTTTTCACCGATAAGACTCTCTCATTTTATTTCTCTCAATTTGAATTGTATCAGATTCCAACAATGACGTTTGCCACTTCCATGCCTTTGTCAATTGATCGGAAGGACTTGGACAAGGTTTTTCGGGTAAAAAGGATTTTGGGCGGAACTACAACTTTGGAACCATTTCGGCGGATTCATGGCCGTACCATTATATCATCTGCCCCAGTTTCAATTTTGAGGAAATTGGGATTTTTGTTTTGGCGTGACTGAACTTCAGGGAAAGGCTGCCTACGTATCCTTTCGGAATCAAGTCAAACGTAGTTCAGGCAAATAATTTTATTTTGTTGTTTTTGTTTTTGTTTTGTTTGTTTTTGTTTTTTCTTTTCTCTTTCTTTTTCCTTTCTTTTTCTTTTTCTTTTTCTGTTCTTTTTCTCTTTTTTTCCGATAGTACTTCCGGGTTCCAAAGAGAGTAAACAAAAAAAGCATAAGTGGCTCAAAGGGTTTATGAAGGATTGATAGTGTTTGGGGTAGCGGGAAGGAAAGCCTTCGTCATCTCAATTACACAAAAGCCATCGCCGCAGGAGGTCTAGACATAGTACCTTTTTACTGTATCTGCATTGACTGTTGTTTTAGGATCATTTCCTTCAATGTCTCCCAGATACGGTGCTCCTCTCAGCAATATTTTCAAGATGATAAATGGACCCTTCCAATTAGGAGCGAATTTTCCTTTTGCTTTCTGGCGGTGAGGGGGAATGCGTCTTAACAAGAGTTGCGCCCCTTCAAAATTCCTGGGACGCACTTTCTTGTTATAGGTGCGGGCCATTCTTTTTTGGCACAACTGCCCGGATGTGCCCTGAGTACACTCTTTTGTTGTAATGTATGGACCTTTCCAACTCGTGAACCAATTTTCCTTTAATTGTTCCAATTCTTTGTTTTATTTCCTCAAGGTTACCTTCTTTGCATTTCGACTCTTGATTCATGATTTCGAAATGTGACAGCGTTTTGGGATATAGGCATAAAGTCCGCAAGCATGTCATGTTATTTAAAGCTGCATTATTAGAGCTAAAGAGAAGAAATGAAGGAGAAAAAATAGCAAAATGAAAAAGAATAAAGAAAAATGAACGATGAAATATTGATTTCATTTCTTGGAATTTTGAAGATAACAGGGTTCACATTTGGGAATTTAAAGACAGGAAATATCAGAGTTACACCCTGGAATAACTCGGGATGCAGAAAAAGTAGCAGGACGGGTCTATCAGGACTCCCGCCTGATCGGGAATGGCGTAGCCTTCCAGTTTTGGAGCTTGGCGCTTGGTCCCATGTATAATGCCTCAACGGTGCTAGTACCTTCCCCTGGCTGAACCATGTTGGTTTCATAAAGCATTTACCTCATAGCTCCACAGATATCTTCGATTTCCTCAGCTGTGAATACCTCATCGTCCTCTTCTTCGCCATACTTAGGCTTGAAAAAAGTATCATAGAGATGTGGCAATGGTTGTGGCAGAACCCATCCTTCCTTCTTTCTTTCCTCGGCCCATTTCTCATCATCTGGGGTAGGGTGGAAGCCTATCCCGAAAAACTTTTCTGCTGTAAGTAGAGTTACCGGCTCAGATATTCCTTGCAAAGCTTTTCCCAACCCTTTTTCTGGTTTGAAACCGTGTCTAATCATTTCTTTGGCCACCATGATTGAAGCATTAGATATGAAAGGCTGGGGGGCACGGATTTTCCTCTTCGTACTGGTCGTCTACCACAATTTCAAAGGCTTAATAGACAATATGCTCACTTCCTTCCCTCGCCTCCAAGCATGGGATAGATGTGTCACGATAGATGGACTGCTCGTCTTCTCCGTGGACCATGATCTCCTGATCTTCATACTCAAATTTCACCATCTGGTGGAGGGTGGAGGGCACAACTCCTGCCACATGGATCCAGGGCCTTCCCAGAAGAAAATTGTAAGAGGTATCCATGTCCAACACCTGGAAGGTTACCTCAAAATCCACCGGGCCTATAGTCAATATTAAATCAATTTCACCGATGGTATCCCTCTTAATACCATCAAAATATCTCACACAAACATTATTAGGACGAATCCTTCCTGTCCCGATTTCCATTCTTTGCAGTGTGGAGAGTGGGAAGATGTCAACCCCCGAGCCTCCATCCACCATGACTCGCTTGACGTAGTAACCTTCACATTTGACAGTCAGGTGCAAGGCTTTGTTGTGGGCCGCTCCTTCTGGAGGCAAGTCATTTTTACTGAAAGAGAGTTGATTGACGATGAAGAATCTTTCTGCCATTCTGTCAAGTTCTTGAACTGACGTTTCAACTGGCATATACGCCTCATTCAAGGTTTTCATAAGGATCTTCTGATGTTCGGCGGATTTCATCACCAATGACAATAGTGACACTTGCTCAGGACACTTCCTCAATTGCTCCACCGTTTCGTAGTCAGGCATCTTCATTTTCTGGAAAAAAGCCTTTGCTTCCTCAGAACTCGCTGGCTTCTTAGGTGGAAAGCACTTTCGTGTAGCCTCGTTCACCTCTTGTACATTTGAATACTTTTTAATAGAGGCTTTTCCTAGAAGTTCTCCCGAAATTTCCTTGCCCTTGTATGTAACCACTATTTGCCGGTAGTTCCATGGCACTGCAGAGGGTCTGTCATTGGCTTCTGTGGTACGCGTCCAATAACCACTGGCTCACTCAGCGAGGCAGTTTAATTGTCCCCCGCACCACATAGGCTCCTTTCGGCACATACATTTGTGTCCCCTTCTTCACTTCAAACTTCCTCGAAGCGCTCACAACTAGTGGTTTCCCTTGGCGACCTCGCGGAACATAAAAAACCCCGTGTTTAGGAGGGACCGACTCTATTTTTGGCTCAGTTTTCTTTTCAGGCTCGGTTTTGACAATTTTATTCTCCTTCTCCCCTTTTTCCTGCTTTGGGGCTGTCTTGGGCTTCCTTTCCGCATCGGCAATAGAAATTATGGCTTTCAGGGCCGAGTTAAATTCCTAGTCTTCACAATCATACCGATTACCGACCCATTATTGTGAGCGGGCAACGGGTTATTGGTCACATTCGGGGCTTCTTCATCCCTCAACACTATTTTTCCTTGTTCAATCAAATCTTCCACAGCTTTCTTTAATGTACAGCAGTTGTCAGTACGATGCCCTTTAGCTCCTGAATGATAGGCACAGCGGACACCCCGTTGATAGGCTGGAGATTCCGGGTTTAGCGTGTTTTCGGGGATAGGTTGCAGCAGATTCATCTAGACGAACTTCGGGAACAAACTGGATTAGGGTTCACCAATTGGTATAAAATTTGGTCGTCTAGGTGGTTCCCAGGGCGGAAGTTATTTTGTGGTGGTCGGGGATTATATAGGTTCTGGTAAGGAGGTTGGTTTCTTTGGAATGGAGGTGGATTTTGGTTAGTTCGTGATTGCGGTCGGCCAAAAGGTTGAGCATTCATTACCGCATAAGGTGGGGGAGCATAAGCCATATCAGTGTGAGGATAGTAGTGTTGAGGGGTTCTTTCAGAGAACACCAGTCTAGGAGCCCGGTATCTTCTTCCTCTCGATGCTGCCATAAACATTTCTTCTTTCTTTTTGCCCTTGTCCATTTATCCAGACCCGCCTTGGATATCTTGGGAGGTTGCTCCTATGGCCGACTGGCTCAAGATTCTGCCCGTTTTTAGCCCATTTTCTACCATTTCTCCAATTTTTATTGTCTCTGCGAAAGGCTTACCCATGGCAGACATCATATTCTGAAAGTAGTCTGCTTCCTGCGCCTGCAAGAAAACAGTGACCATCTCTACCTCATCCATTGGAGGCTTCACTCTTGACGCCTGTTCGTGCCACTTAATTGCATACTCGCGAAAACTTTTTGAGGGCTTTTTCTTTAGATTCGCCAAAGAGTTCCTGTCTGGCGCAATGTCTATGTTGTACTTAAATTGTCAAACAAAGTCTCGGGTGAGATTATCCCAAATATGCCAATGCGAGACATCCTGATCCATATACCACTCTGAAGCGATGCCAATTAAGCTTTCCCCGAAATATGCCACCAACAATTCTTCTTTGCCACCGACTCCCCGTAACTGATTGAAATACTTCTTTAGGTGAGCAATGGGGTCACCGTCCCCATCATACTTTTCAAATTTTGGTGTTTTAAACCCTGACAGCAAATGTACATGCGGGAACATACACAAGTCTGTATAGTAGACACTCTTTTGCCCGCTCAAGCCTTGCATATTTTTTAAGCTCTGCTCGAGGCTTCTCATTCTCTTTGCCATCTCATCCTACTCTGAGGCTTTAGGGGTTTTGTCCTGCCCCGGTGTAAGCTCGTACGGTGGCTGAGAGTAAGTATATTGAGGATAATGAGGAGGGTCAGCCTGAAAGACAGGATTTTGGAATGTGAAGACCGATGAGTCGAAAGCATTATTCGTTAATGATGGTTGTGCGGTTGCGGAGGATGGTGGAGCCGTAAAGATGTTGGGAGAAAGTCCAAATAGGAACACCTGAGGGCGAGCCTCAGAAGGTGTTCTGAAGAAATGAGCAGTTATGGTAGGTTGCCCTAGAGGAATGTTTGTGTGGCTGATGGGGACAGTGGTAACACCTCCAGATCTAGGGAATAACTCCGGGAATCCGGGGATGGTACTTGGAGGTTCCTTTCCGTTGTTCCAAGCATCCCACATTTCTATCAATCGCAAGTGCAATATCCGATTTTCCTCAGCTGTAATGGATTCAGAGGCCGGGACCCCCGAGATGGGGCTGTCTTCGGGTATGGGGATTGCAGGCGGAGTTATTTCAGACAACATCTCTGTACTTCCTTTTGATCTGGTGAAATATCGATGTGAGGCCAGCTTACCAAAAACCAACCACTATTTCTAAAAAGCTTAGCTGGAATGACAGCAACAACGGTTAGTGTGAAACAAATAACAGATAGGTAACCTCACATTGGAGTGTGATGCACCTATATAGTTAAATGAATATCTACATGTTTGCCACGGTTGCATGCGTCATCCCGGATTTTCTCTTGTTACTTTTCTCTTTTCTTTCTCTTTTTGTTTTGTTTTCTCTCATTTTCTTTTCCTTCTTCTTCATTTTTATTTTCTGCTTTTTCTTTTCTTTGGCCATGATTTTTCACTCAATACCTTATTTTCTTCCTTTGTGTTTCTTTTCTCTCTTGCTTTTCTTTTTACTTATTTCCCTCGTACTTTTCTTTTTCTTTTTTTCTTAGGATTACGGTCAAATCTTATGTAGATTGCCTACGTATCATGGCCCCGCATGAATCACACCAGGCGTAGTTCTTGCAAATAAGATAAATAAGCTAATTCTTTTTTTTTTTGAATTTTTGAAGAAATGCTTTAAGGGAAATATTTTTTGATTTTGATTTTTGATTTTGATTTTGATTTTGCTTCTTATTTTTTGAAAGCAAGACTTCTAAAAAAAGTTTTCCTTTTATTGGAACTTTGGGAATTTTAGAAGTAAAAAGAAATATTTTTGTTTGAATTTCCATTTATTTTCTCTTTTTCTAACATGAAAAAAAAATGTTTTTTTTTGGATTTTAAAAGTTGCCTCTTAATTTGCGGAAGAGGGACTTCTACGAAAATGTTTTAGATTTTTTAGCAAAAATATTTTTCAGACTTAATTTTTCAAAATTTGTATATTTTATTTATGAAAGAAAGACATCTAAGGAGTATTTTAATGATTTATTTTTACCTAAAAGGAAAAAGCAGCTATTTTTTCATAATTTTCTTTATTTAGAAAAAACAAGGACTTGGTTTTGCAGATATGGCCTTTCAACACTTCCGGGAAGCAGATTTTAAGGTTGTGCCTGCTAACCGGTTAAAATGACTCAGGGTGGCTGTTCTTGCAAAAACGGCCTTCCGGTGTCCTTTTGGGGACATTCGGCTTATTTCAAATAAGAATGGCATCACCCGACTTATTTTGACAAAAATTAAAAATTTTACATATTTTTTGGCTATTTTTGCAAAAGGGAGGTTGGACCCGATGACGGTTGCCTACGTATCTCACATCTGGTGAGAATCAAACCAACGTAGTTCGGTCGGCTTTGCCAAAATCAAAATTATTTTGAACAACAATTTTTCTTTCTATTTTTCAAATATTTTTCTCTTTTTCTTTGTCGTTTTCATTTTTCGAAAATCCGGCAGCATTTCGGTACTATTTGGGAATTGGGTTTTTCAAAACAAATGGTCACCCTCACTTAGTCCAAACACTACTTATTTTTCTCAATTTTCACTCATTTAGACAAGCCGGTCAACATGCAAAGCCGAGCAAATAAATGCGCAAGTAGCACGTAAGATGCATCAGGATGGTCAATTCATTTCAGGTCACCTGTCCTAGACGGACCCAACCCCTGTGTTGAGTCCTCTAAGTCAAATGCATTTATCCAACCCCTGTGTTCAGGAGGCAGCATACCGGGGATACAGAAGCTCCGCCGGCTTAGCAACTTATCCAAACCTCGTTCTAATTTGGGAAAGACTCTAAACAGAAGAGAAGCTACAAAAAGTGCACCCTTCTGCATGATGTAGAAGACTCTGAGAGAGGAAGGGATTCGCGACAGTTTATATATACAATTTCAATAAATATCAAAGCGGTAAAACATTTAGTACATATAGCATGGAACATGTAGAAAAATCAGATAAAACAAAATATAACAATTATACTAAGCTCGAATTCTTGAACCCTGAATCAAAATTCTGGGTTCGTTTCTCCAGCAAAGTCGCCAGATCTGTCACACCTCCTTTTTTACACACATACCCCGAAGGGTAATGTATAAGAGAGTTTTTTCATTTAAAGTGACTTTATTCGAAATGGATTATTTATTTATTTTTAGAGTCGGCACTTGGGATAGGATTGACTTTTGGTGTCCCAAGTCACCGGTTTAACTTGAATCCCAAATCGAGGAAAATTTCGACTTCCCAGTTGGTGTCTGCGAACCAGAAATTCTTAATAAGGAATTTTGTTGACCCGAGGGAAGGTGTTAGGCACCCCCAAATCCTATGGTTCTAGCACGGTCGCTTAAATTATTATAAATGGCTAAAATATGATTTTTCTTACATGTTCCAACCTATAGTGCAATTTTAAAATTATTTACCGCTTTTAGTTAATTTCTAAGAAAGTGAACGTCGTTTAAAAACGTATTTTTAGATCACGTCACATGAAAGGCACCCGGATGCTCGACACATTTTTATTCGACGTTTTTGGATTTTGATTTGGGTTTCATAAAATGCACACCGGTATTTAAGAAGGTAAAGTTATAAAAATCGCGCCTAAAGAAACTAACGAGTTATTATCTTTGCGGAGGACCGTGAAATTTGCTAAACGGCACGCCCCAAATTCTGAGTATTTAATGAAGGCCCCGCAGTTTATGCATTTTGTTCGGCGAGGCTCATCTCACTTTATTATTTAAAGGCCAATCTAAAGCAAACTACTATTTTCTATTTATTTTTTGTCTCTAAAAGGGCCTGATTAATTTGCATTTACAAATTCGGGCCTCAAGGTCAAGTCCAAATTCAAACAAAAGGGAGGACCCTCTTAATTTGAACCCGCCACCTTAGTCGAAAACCTAAATTTATATTGCGAATTAAACCCCATATCCCTAATATAATTTTGAAAAGTCGTTTAGTATTAGGCCTAAGATTTAGCCTGTAAATCTGCCATATTGCAGGTCCATAAGTCATGATCTGAGATGTGAGCATTGCACTTGGGATCAACCTGAAGAAAATCAAGCCCAATAGTCCAGCCATTAAGGTATACCCAACGACTTGGGCCTGCCTTGACTTGCCTTCTTACTTGTTTCACTCACGTAGCCCAATGTGCTGAACATAACAGTACTTAAACAATTTCAGAAGTCATCAGCTAAAGCATGTAATGGTTATTATTTGTAGATTGACTATTTCATATTCTCTTTTATTTATGTGTAACAACATTATTTATTTGAGAGTCACGTATTAACACTCAACACATTAACTGATCTAAGAATGTTGGTTACTTCCTACCTGTTCACAATCTCTGAATCTCCAGGTAAGTCTTAGCAATAACATGGAATTCATAGACCTGCGTTTTCCATTTTTAGCAAGCTGTTACAACTAATCTAGTCTTCATCAAATGAATCACAACACTTCAACTCTTCATGTGTGACTTAATCTACACATGCTATGAATACTTCAACTCCAGCAGCATTTATCTATTACCGAAATTAATCTATACTAAACAAAACTAATGAAACAGCATGTAATAATCTAGATTTTAATAGTCCAATTAGGTACAAATGATGAAATGTTCAGATACTGCTATATAATCTAACACTCAATCCAATATGTATACAAGTGAACTAATAGGAAAAATATGCAAGCAATGTGTCATTTCTTCAATAGTTTGAATACAACCAATGATTTAGTTCTTCACATATCTCTTGAGATTGAAGAATACCTGGAATTGAAACAAAGTAGAGGTGAGGAATCAGCTTAAAAAGGGCAGAACAACAAAGTAATTCAGGAGTGAATTATCAGGTTAACACCAATCTCGAGTCCCAAAAACAATGTCAAACAATCTCCAGCAGTTAATAACTAGTAAACGACCAAACTCCTAACTGAATAAGCCAGATTTCGACTTGAAAATGACTCCGGAAGTTTTAAAACTTCAATTATTGCAAAACAGGATAATTCAAGCCATTGTGGACCTCAAATGAGCAAGATTCTAGCTGAGATTTGAATTTCTGAAAGTATCACAAGGAAGCTTCAACGAACAGTATTTTTTTTGGTTTTTTTACTGTATTTTTGTATGTTTTTGGATTTTTTTGGTAGGAATTAAGATCTAAAAGAAGGTTTGAACTGTAGGAATGCAGATTTTGAACTTCCTTAGATTTTGAAATTCAAAATTGGAGATTCAGATTCTCAGAAAGGGTTTTGGGGGGAAATTAAAAGCTGGAAAGTTTTGGGAAATTTTTAAAGTGTGTAAACTTTCTTTTGGAATTTTTTAGGTGTGTGAAACTTGTGAATTAAGGCATTGGACATGTCTTTTATAGGCAAAGATGAGGGCAGACCTCAGATTTTCAGTTTTGCATTTTCAATCCTTTCTTAATTTTTGTTTTTGCTTAAATGTCCCTTATTTTCTGACTTCTTTCTCAAGTTATAACCACAAACTTTCTAAAATTCTGTTTTGAACCCTATCTAGAATGTTCCAGAGATTTCTACTAGTTGCTACCAAGATTCTTTCTATCTAAAAGCCTATACTACCCTTGAACTTTAATTTGAATTACTAACCCTACCCCAGCTTTGCTATCCTTGTTGAATTATCAGCTATAACCAAATCGATTAAGCTAATTAACACTAACTAATTAAGCTAAGCCTAATAATGAATTGAAACCAAATAGTGAACTAAAGAATCATTGACAACAATCACTAATTAACACAGAACTAATCAATTAAATCAAACAAAACCAAGTTGAAACCAACTATGAAGAATAAATGAACAACATCAAAACACAGAGAAATAGCTAAACATGGATTCCTACTGTTGAAATCAAACGAGCAAATTACTAAAAACAAACTAACTATATGAAAAAAAAATCAGAAACCTATATTGAAACCCTAACTCATCACAAAAATAATAAAAGGAATTCTGAACAAAACAAAAATAATAAAACAAATGAAAACAGAGAAGAAAGTAGGAATGGAGTACCTCGAAATTTATTGATTCAAACTCGAATAATTGCGGATTTTTTGGACGATTCGGATTAAAACCGTCTTTAATCTTGTGTTTTCGCGAGAAAACATACGATTAAAGGCGATTATAGCCCAAAATCACAAATACCCAAACATTAACAAATTAGGGCTCTAGACAACTTTTCGATCTGAAATTCGAGAAGCTTGGTCAATATTTGAAGGATTCCAGGTAGGGATTCGGGTAGAGGTAGGTCAGAAGATTATAGGGTGTAAATTTGGTTGACTTTGGGTGACTGAGTGTTTTGGTCTAGATTTTCGATTTGAAATTCGACGAGTTTGGCTCGGATTTGAGGAGTGATATTTGGAGCTTTGAAAAGAGGAGAGGGAGAGGATTCAGGGGTGTAATTTGGGGTGGATTTAGAGCATCTCTAGCGGCGGAGGCAATTTCCGGCCGACAGCGAACGGTGGAAGGCGGCGGAGACATGCTGGGGGTTATGGCAGAGCCGGCGAAGAAGCAGGGGGTACGAGGAAAGGGGGTCTGGTCTCTAGGGTTTTCAAACTTTAGGACAATTTTATTATTAAACCAAGATCAACTCAGGGCCGTTGGATTGGGAAGGGTGGAGGGCCCAGATCAATTTTCCAGTTAACGATTAAAAATGACATAGTATCCCTCTTATACTACGTCTTTTTATCGGTCTCAGGGGCATGGTCGTTTGGACCAGTTAAGGGTGTAACTTGGGCTGGCGTTTGGTCTAGTTTTAGGGGACTTTTGGTTTGGGCCAGCGAATTCAATGAGCTAAAGCCCAAGTCAGATCTTCTTTCTTTCTTTTATTTTCTTTTCAACTAATTTCTTTCTTTTATTCAATTCAAATTCATTTTTGATTTTTATTTTTTTGTGTTAAAAGCAAAAACATAGATTAGACTAGAATTACACCAATTAATTTCCTCAAACTAACTAGATCCTAATTTTAAGAGAAAAATTAAACAAAAAGTAAAATTAAAGGAACAAAAATGTAAAAGATTTATTTTTATTATTTTTCTCTTATTTTAATAATATTAATTAACTAGTAAAACTAAAATATAAAATCGAATTCTAAATGCGAATGTACTATTTTTGTACCTTTTTTATGAATTATGGCACATAAAATGCACACAGAAATATAAACAAGACACAAAATCATGCAATTAATTCCTAAAAATTCAAATAATAAAGAGAAATCCTAATTCAAAGGAATTTTATAGGAGTGATTTAAGCGTGGCAAAAATCACGTACTCACTCCTGGTGCTGCGACTATCACCGGTAAGTTACGTCGGATCAACATCGAGATTAAAATAAACTGCAAAAGCAACTAAGTCAATGCCTATTTGTTGTTATTGCTCTCACCTGTCACTACGCCACCTCAGCAACTGGGACCCTCTACCCATTTCTATCTATCTTTAGAAGTAGGGCGAGTGAGTCCGTTCCTTTCTAGCGAAGGTGATACGCTCAAATTACACTTTAATAAATAGTGTAAGGCGGTCGGTGTCATATATAATAACCCAACAAGGTTGGGGTTGAATCCCACAGGGAATATGTGTGAAAAGCTACTTGATTAGTGTATCACTTGACTCAAATCTTAATTCTATCTGGTTAATTGTAACAAGAGTGTGGTGTAATTATGATTTGAAGAAATAACTAATGTTTAGATTTAGAATGTAAATAATTGGATTAAAGAAACCAAGTTTGTGTCCCCTTCAATGAAATGTAATGTTACCGGTGTTAATGTGATATATTTCTAATGGAAGGTCATTTATAATGTGCAAATGATTTCTAATAGACTATCCAATATTTTCCAATAGTTGGTAGTATTTCCTCTTTATGATTTTTCCAAATATAAAAGAGTTGCAACTTAGAACAATAAATATATGCAAAATAAAACCCACGTATTCCTGATCGATTCTATTAAACAAGGGTTAACGCCTTGAGTCTTTGATATTTACTCCTACCAAATTCTAACCCACTTTCCCAAGCAAAGCAAGAATTTAATGGCACTTGTTAATGTTTGCAACCACCAACAATAAATGAAGAATGAGGAGTAAATAAAGATCAACCAACCATTATGTATATATTCAATGGTAAACACCCATTAACATTACACCCATTTAGGGTCCACAACCTTAGTATTTAAAGTTAGCTACTCATGCTAAAATACAAAATGAAGAGAATATTTAATGTCATAAAGCTTACAAAGTGAAAGATCCTTCAACCAAAAGCTTCCAAAAGTGAAGAATATTAAAGTCTTGTATTCTAGCTCCCAAATTCCGACAAGACGAGCCCACAAAAATCTAATAAATCTATTTATAGTGTACCAAAAATCGAAACAAAAATAGGACAAAAATGCCCTTTCAGGTTGAAATGCGATCTCATTTCTGTCGCATAGCAGACATGCGGTCCACATTCTTGACATTGCAATCACAGATTGAAACCCTACTTTCCAAGCCTTCACCACATTTATGGTTTGCGGTTTGCATTGCTAAAATGCGACCGCATTTTGCATCATATTTTATTCCTTCGGTAGACTTCATGTTTGGTTTGCAGTCAATTCTGCGGCTCGCAAACAGGTAATGCGATCGCAGATGGGACCGCATTTTTGACGTTGAATTTTGCCCTGCAATCTGTTTTGGTTTGCGATTTTGGTGTAAAATCTGCGTATCGCATGTGGGTTTTGCGATAGCATTTCTACAATTGCGATGCCTTTTTGCTCTTTTCCTGTCTTTTTTAGGCTTTTTGTTTTCATTTCCATGCTCTTGGGTCCTTAGACCTCATATACTGCAAAAACACTAAAATTGCATAAGTAAAGGAGATAATTGCATTCAAAACATGCTAAAATCTAAATAATTTGTATTTAAATGTGCCAAAATTCTCCGACACATCAACACCCCCAACTTAAACTCTTGCTTGTCCTCAAGCAACTTCAAACAACACTATCCTATTCTAGACTCCATTTACATAACATGAAACAATAGTGACCATGGACGGTGTTTGTTGTTAGTACTTCAAGCATGCATCTTCGATTGTTTTACCCTTCCTAAACCATCAATATATACAAGGAAAACTAATCAACTTGTGAAACTTTGAGCCTCAGACAATGTGACAAAATGCTGCCCTCAGCTGAGTGCACTTGCATTTGACTCAAAAACTCAACTTTTGTTCAACCTCACAGTTCATGTGCCCTTACTAGAAAGAAAGTCCCAAAATCACAATATTTACAATGACAACAAAAAGGGACGAATTCACAAATACACTCACTCTCAGAAAAGAGTTCAAGTGTTACAACATACCATACCATAGGCTTGCCCTTATTTTAATTCACCGCTTAATTCTAAGAACGTTCGGTTGGAGATCCCATAAGGGCTTTTTAAGCTTGTAATGTAGGTTTAGGGAAGGGTTGGATAAGCATTTGGATACAAGTGACTTCATCCTTCTTGAACGCTACTCACATTTGCCATTCTTTGCGCTTTGTTTCTCTTCAACCCACATAGCCTCATTGGTATCTAGTTCCCATTATAGAACCACTATAAATACCTCTTTAATTTTCTTCAACTCCATACTTTATATACATACAAATACCTCTTCTTTTTTTTTTTTTTTTGCTTTTGTTTTATATACAATTTTTTTTTTCTTTTTTTGAGCTTGAATAGTTTAATACAAACATTTTGAGGTATATGATACTATACTCAATGTACAACCTTACCAATTTTCACTTTGACACCACACCCCCAACTTAGGCTTTTAGCCTCATTCTTAATGCTCAAGGAGGGACGGGTTCAAAAGGGGGAATTATTTCACAAAAAGGGAAAGGTTTGCAATGAGGTAGCCAAAGAAAAGGTTAAAGGCTCAAATGCGGTGACTAGGGATATTAATTGCACAATGGGTTGCTTAAAAGGCTAACTGGTTTTCCAAAAATCACAAAGACTACTTAAGGTCATCTCTCCAACCAAGTATAATTATTATAAGCATTGAAAAACCAACCGGGCAAGTTCTAGATGGCAGAAGCAAATACAAGAAATATTTACACAAAAAAACTCACACACATGGCACACGAACTGTTTGTCTCACATAGTTTGAAGCCCTCGAGTCAACACTTGGAAACTCAAAGCTTTCATCATATATACAAGTATAACTCTAGGTAGACATAGAGTCACAGAGCGAGCCTCAAGTTCACACAGTTGATCTCTTTTTTTATATGCTATATACAGACACACATGCTTGAGACTAGACACTTACACCAAACCGATCAATATGTTTCATTCTACTGTCCTGGTTATACTATTACACCCTTGGAAAAGAACCCGGCGAAGAAAAACCAAAGGGAATTCATTGCTAATTACTAAAGATGGATAACTATCTACTTGTTTTTGTTTGTTTATATACACATGGATAACATAACTACTATAGCGCAAAAATATCAATATGTACAACAGTTGCCAATGTCATTCAAGACTAATATTCACAACAAAAGGTATATACAAGGCTACCATCCACCCCCAACCAACAACATGCATTGTCCCCAATATATAAGAACATAGAGTAGAGATAAAGGGGCTCGCTGAGGCGCACTAAGCGCTATGGGAGTCGGTGGCCGGCTGAGTGATGGTGGGGTCACCCTCTGATGCTGAAGCTGGGACCAATAAAATCTCGGCCTGAGGAGTGACCTCGACTGCAGGAGGGATCTCTGGCTGGTCCAGAACTGGAGCAGGGACCTGTGAGCTGCTAGCCTCGCCCACTGATGTCTGAGTGTCCGATGGATCTGCAGGGGCGGCCAAATCTTCTAGCGAATGTTCAATTGCTATCTGAAGTTCTGCTTGCTCCACTTCCTCAATTGTCGAACTAATAATCTTCTTGCCCTTCTCCTGAGGGCCATCATCATCCGAGAACCCTGAACTCTCCTCATCTTCACCTTCATCTGCCTCCTTATCCTCAGACTCAGTAGATCGTCTGGAAACCTCCTCATCAAGAATGTCAATGCATAAAGGAGGAGCTGGAGGCTGGGGAGTCCCGACAGTCTGAGGTGCAATGTCTGCCATCAGGGTAGTGAAATCGAGACCCAAGTCTGGTGCTGCTATGCCTGCTCCCTGCTCACCATCCTGGGGCAGGAGGGATAACAGATCGAGCTCCAAAGTCTGCATCTTGTGGAGCTTGGTCTTCATAGAAGCAACCTCCTCCTTGAGCTTAGGCAACCCACTAACCTCACCACGATCTATCTTCTCAACCCTTAACTCAAGTTGCAGTAAGCGATCCCCATACATTGTTTGTTGTTGTTGGAGAGCTGTCACTAAGGATTGTATAGGAGTCAGGGCTTGTTTGATGAGGTTGGGCAAGGTCTTCACAAGCTGGTCTACTTTGGCATTGGCATGCTAAGCAAGGAGACCAAGCTTCAAGACAACTAGCAGTGCAGCAGAGGGCTGAATAGTGGTGGACTGAGAGCCAGGCTCTAAAGTAGTAGTGGATGCCACTGTAACCTGAGGAGTCAAAGGAGTCTGGGAGTCGAAAGGCTCTATATCAATTGTATCTTGAATCTGAACCTCTGGTGGGGCAACAACATCACTAATACGTGTGATATCAATGTCCTTTGTCTCCTTCCCGGTCCTGTCAAAGTGTTGCATAAGAGGGACCTTCACAGCTTTACAGAGGGCTATCATCAAGCAAGGGAATGGAAGCGAAGTGGCATGTTGCATTGCTCGGATCCCTATCTATTGGAAGATCAGAGCTCCCACATCAATCTTGATGCCCACCATGATACATGCAATGAGAAGAGCCTTGTCAATGCCTATGTTAGTCTCATTCCGAGACAGTATCAATCGAGAGGTAATAAAGCTGAGCCAGTATCGACCCTCTCTTGTAAGGTCCTCCTTGTATATCTTATGCCCAGGGTTAAAGCAAGGGTTCCCTTTGCTATCACCGAAGAAATCCAACCACGCTCATTCTCCCTATTTGCAAATTTGTCATTGTACTCAACGATGCCTTCTCTCCAGCCAGGGAAGTACAACTCATTAATGGTCTTACTGTTGCAACACATACTCCGCTCCCGAACAAGGACAGTTTCACTAAAGATTCTGTTGCATTTGTGGTGCGTAGTCCTGGAAGCTCCATATGATGCATAAAATTCAAGGACAAGGGTCTCATTATACTCAGTGGGTGGTTCAGTGAAGCACTCCCATTTTTTTGCTTTTATGATCTCCAAGATGTAGGGGTACTGTTCTTGCAGCCCGTTCAAGCTTAATTGCTTCTCGCCCGAGATTTTTTGCTTGGTGAGTCCTTCTCTGTACAGTTTCCTAGACCCTTCAACCCCAAATCGGAGTTGGAAGTCTTCTCCGTGTTTCCTTCTTGCCTTAACCTGAAAATTAACTGAGGGCAAGGGCTCTTTCTCATCAGACTGGGAGGGGCTTTACACATTAGATTTCGTTTTTGTTCGCTTCGCTTGTGACGCTTGACGACTGGAGGAAGCCCTTTTAGATACAGAGGATGCATGTTTTTTGGGAGCCATATCTGAACGAGAGTGGAATATGAGAGACATGGTAAACAAAAGTGCGAAAAAGGAAGAGAGAACGAAAAGAAAAAAATAAAAAAAATAAAAAAATAAAAAGTCAAAGGAAAAGTTAAAAATGCGACAGGTATACGATCGCATAACCACTATGCGGACCACAAACTTGTCGCAAACTCGTAGATCCAAAAATGATACAAATATGCGATGGGTTATGCGATCGCATAACCACTATGCGGACCGCATAACCATCGCAAACTTGATTCCACAGTAAACAAAAACATAAAATGTGATCGCAAATTCCACCTCAAAGTGGGAAATGTGATCGCAAAATGATCGCAAAAAGCATGCTGAGAATCTGGGCGCACTAACTCAGTATGCGTTGAGTTTGCGGTCCGCATATCAACTATGCGATCGCAAACTCACCGCATTTTTCATCTTCCTTAGCCAACCTAGGGTTCTGATATGCGGCAAAGATGCGGACTACATTTGGGTTTTGCTGGCCGCATAATTCATCGTCCCAATCAATTCAAACTAACCTTAACAATGGCGGCCTTATTTCTGGCTACCCAACACCCTAATTACATTTTTTTTAACCCAGAATCGACCACATTATGTACAAACAACTACGAAAACAACACAATCATAAAATGCAAAACGAAAATAATGAAAAACACAGAAAAGATAGACACAAAATTGAAAATGGAAAATTGGTGTAAGGATACATACCAGTGAGGGTTAGTACGTGCAATATGGAGAGGATGAATGGGTGTATAGGATTCGATCACTAGTCCCATTTTTCGATTTTCTTGCCTTTCTTTTCTTTTCGTTCTTTTCTCTCTTTTTTGTTTTTTTGTTTGTTAGGAATATGCATAAGTGTTACGCGACGGATTCAATAGACTTCCTAAAGGGGGGCAAATGCGGTGCACAATGCGATCGCATATCTAAAATGCGGTCCGCAAAGTGCACGACCTGATAGAATTTCGACCAACGATTTTATCCAAACTCACTATTTTGGTTTGCGACCAAAATGCGATCCGCATAAAGAAAATACGACCGTATATTTGCAGCAAACTTGACACGGTGATTTCTCTTCCCTTTTTCATGCAATCCTACCCAGTGTTATGATCTTTTGAATCCCCTGCACTGTAGCACACACTTTAAATTGCTCAAGTAAATCTATCTATAAAAAAAATAAAATTTAAATAACAAAAAGAGTGTTACCACACATGGGTTGTCTCCCATAAAGCGCTTGATTTAACGTCGCGGCACGATGAAGTTGGTGTTTCTTTTTACTCATTTTCCTGGCATGGACCAACTTGGAGGGCTAGCTGATCCACCAAATGTTTTTCTCCGTTTGTGCCCAAGTAATGTTTAACTTACTGGCCATTCACTTTGAAGGTTCGGAGCCCATCTTTCGATTTTAGTTCCACAACTCCAAAAAGAGAGACATTTACCACTTTGAAAGGACCGGACCATTTTGATTTTAGCTTTCCCGAAAACAATTTGAGCCTTGAGTTAAAGAGCAAACCAAGTCACCTGACTTGAACTCCCTTTTCAAGATCTTCTTGTCATGGACGAACTTTATCCTTTCTTTATACACAGCCGCACTTTCATATGCATGGAAACGGAATTCTTCCATTTCATTGAGTTGTGTCAACCTCAAATTTGCAGCTTCATCCCAAACCAAATTCAACCTCTTCAGAGCCCACATGGCTTTGTGTTCCAATTCTACCGGTAGATGACAAGCTTTGCCGAAGACTAACCGTAAGGAGAAGTACCACTAGGAGTCTTGTACGCCGTGCGGTATGCCCATAATGCGTCATCTAGCTTCCTTGACCAGTCTGTCCTGTTTGCATTAACAGTCTTTCCTATAATGCTCTCGATCTCCCGGTTGGAAACCTCAACTTGACCACTAGATTGGGGATGATAAGGTGTGGCCACCTTGTGCTTGACGCCATACATTTCTAGTAGCCTCGTAAAAGCCGTGTTACAAAAATGAGACCCATCATCATTAAGAATGGACCTAGGAGTGCCAAACCGAGTGAATATGTTTTTCTTCAAGAATGCGGTCACACTTCTTGCCTCGTTGTTAGGCAAAGCAATTGCTTCAACCCATTTGGCAACATAGTTCACAACTACCAAGATATATTTCATCCCACAAGAGCTCACAAACGGACCCATAAAGTCAATTTCCCACACGTTGAAGATTTCTATCTCCATCACAAAGTGCATAGGCATTTCATGCCTCTTGGAGATTGGTCCTTGCATTTGACATTGGGCACAAGCCTTGACCATTTTATTGGCATCATGATAGATTGTCGGCCAATAGTAACCACATTAAAGCACCTTGGCCGCCGTTCGATTTCCCCCATGATGACCCCCAACCGGCGAGTCATGGCATGCTTTTAGAATTGGCATAATTTCTTCTTCTGGAACACATCTTCGGATGATGTTGTCGGCACAAACACGGAACAAGTATGGCTCTTCCCAATAATATTTTCGACAATCTCGCAAGAACTTCTTCTTTTGATGTGATTCCAAATCCTCCGAAATAAGGTTCATCACCAAATAGTTAGCAATATCGGCATACCAAGGAGCAAAAGTGCTAGATAGTGCCAAGATGTGTTCATCGGGGAATGCATCATTGATCTCAAGATTTGTCACGCCCCAACCTCGGGAGGCGCGACCGACGCTTAATCAAGTGAACCCGACTGAGCAAGCCTTACCGAACACTTTCTACCAGTAATCAATATGAATATGGAACCCATGCCTTTCATTAATTTAGACGAGAATACATGGTGCATACTACATCATTGGTTCATTTCATGTCACAAGGATTTACCGTACATAAACTAGCTTCAAGGACTCTATAAGAGTTACAGTTTATAGATATCACAAGTTTAAGATTACAACATATATAGTGGACTCCCCGAACACCCGTACATAACCCACACTAGTGTCTTTGGAGCCTCTAAAGATACAACAGATAAACATAACTATGCCGACAACAAGGCCCCAGCTATACCCCAAAAGTGAAAAGCTGTAATAATAAAAGATACACCATATAGCCCCATGGAAGAAAAGGGGCTCACCGAGACTTCAAGTAGAGAAACGCTCCGCTACACACGATCGGCACTATCCGCTAT
Organism: Nicotiana glauca; assembly: GCA_026770625.1. Taxonomy (NCBI): domain Eukaryota; kingdom Viridiplantae; phylum Streptophyta; class Magnoliopsida; order Solanales; family Solanaceae; genus Nicotiana; species Nicotiana glauca. The sequence continues at coordinate 134,970 of MU713019.1, forward strand.
GGAGCCACCTACAATCATAACACGAATGTAGCGCCCCCGGCAAAAGGGGCGTCAGTACATTTGAATTGTACTGGTATGTATAACTAAACACCATTTTACTAGAAAGAACTATCAAATAGATACAAGCAATTAATACGGGCAAATCAAAGAANTGACATTGGGCACAAGCCTTGACCATTTTATTGGCATCATGATAGATTGTCGGCCAATAGTAACCACATTAAAGCACCTTGGCCGCCGTTCGATTTCCCCCATGATGACCCCCAACCGGCGAGTCATGGCATGCTTTTAGAATTGGCATAATTTCTTCTTCTGGAACACATCTTCGGATGATGTTGTCGGCACAAACACGGAACAAGTATGGCTCTTCCCAATAATATTTTCGACAATCTCGCAAGAACTTCTTCTTTTGATGTGATTCCAAATCCTCCGAAATAAGGTTCATCACCAAATAGTTAGCAATATCGGCATACCAAGGAGCAAAAGTGCTAGATAGTGCCAAGATGTGTTCATCGGGGAATGCATCATTGATCTCAAGATTTGTCACGCCCCAACCTCGGGAGGCGCGACCGACGCTTAATCAAGTGAACCCGACTGAGCAAGCCTTACCGAACACTTTCTACCAGTAATCAATATGAATATGGAACCCATGCCTTTCATTAATTTAGACGAGAATACATGGTGCATACTACATCATTGGTTCATTTCATGTCACAAGGATTTACCGTACATAAACTAGCTTCAAGGACTCTATAAGAGTTACAGTTTATAGATATCACAAGTTTAAGATTACAACATATATAGTGGACTCCCCGAACACCCGTACATAACCCACACTAGTGTCTTTGGAGCCTCTAAAGATACAACAGATAAACATAACTATGCCGACAACAAGGCCCCAGCTATACCCCAAAAGTGAAAAGCTGTAATAATAAAAGATACACCATATAGCCCCATGGAAGAAAAGGGGCTCACCGAGACTTCAAGTAGAGAAACGCTCCGCTACACACGATCGGCACTATCCGCTATGGAGCCACCTACAATCATAACACGAATGTAGCGCCCCCGGCAAAAGGGGCGTCAGTACATTTGAATTGTACTGGTATGTATAACTAAACACCATTTTACTAGAAAGAACTATCAAATAGATACAAGCAATTAATACGGGCAAATCAATAAACAACTCATATAATTTCCAAAACATAGATTTGGGCATATCTATCACATGTTCACCACTATTCTCATTACCACCGCCATCTTGAGCGGAGTCCGGCCACGACCCGACCGGCTAGGTCACCTCATTGGAGGCATTACTCTAAATCAATAATTCATTTCCCTTATCCGGAATTCAATGTCAGCATATTACCACCATGTGTGCGTCATGGTGTCCGATCACGACCCGATCGGCTAGGTCACCTCATTGGAGGCATTACTCCATTCTCATCAGTCAACACTTCAAGTCTTTATCCCACACATATCATAACAATTCCTGGGGCACTCATGGCCACCATCACCACATTGTTTCCCCTTTTCAATATTCATCTTACAAGTTGTGATCATAGATACATATATCAAGGATAATTCAAGTTGCAATCTCAGGTAAGTGAGCACATAGCTAGCATAAATAATTCTTTGTTTCAATGTTGGCTTATAGCCCAAGTATTTCAACACATAACAGTACTTTTCATCATTATCTAATTGTCAAGATTGGCACATTATTCATATTGAGGCACACCCTTCACGAATATGTATAGATATATGCAAATCAATTAATGCGTAATGACAATCAATAAACTAGCCAATTCAACTCTTACCATACTTTCGTAATGACAACGGAGCTCAATTTCAAATAAAAAGGGGTTTTAGCCATACATACCTCAATAAAGCTTTCCTTACTCTTTTACAATTTCCGGAACTCTTAGCACTTCGATCTATTGAGTAAGAATTACAAATTAAATCGAGAATTAGAGACGAAACTGAAGTTCTAGCTTGGTTCGAGCATATCATCAAACACTAAAGGTGCATTGTGATCTTAGCCCCTTTTTGTGAGGAATTTCTATCATTTTATACCCCCAATTACCTTCATTTTAGTTTTCTACCTTCCAATATCCTATGGTTTGACATGCATGTAGAGAACATCATTCTTATACTCTTGAATTACTTCTCTACTGGCCCCATGTACCTAAGTGTAGAAATAAGAGCTGAGATTATGAATCTTATCTCTTGGGAATGAAAATTCAGGTGTCTTCACTTGATTTTCTTCAATGTTTTAGCAAGGCTCAAGGGGAATTTGATGGGAGACACTTTCCACCTCTAAGACCCTCTCTCTCTCTAAAAGTCTCAGAAGAATTGCTCAAAATGAGCTATAATATCGAATATATCGACAGGGAGGTCGGGCTAAAAATTAAAAAATTGGAGCCCCGAGTCAAATATGCGATCGCATTTGCGATCGCAGAGTAAACATGCGGTCTGCATAATGGACCGCAAAATGCTCCCCAAAAACTGAACATTCTGACTCAGTTTGCAGTAAGAATGCGGTCCGCATTCATGTTCTGCGGTTGCAAAGTGCACCGCAGAACTGACCCTCGCAAAATTCAAAGGAAAATATGCGACAACTATGCCGTCCGCATTTCTATTATGCGACCGCATTTCGACCACATAACTGATTTCAATTTTAACCAACATTCTGCCTCACTCTGCGGCAGATATACGGTCCGTATTTCGATTATGTGACCGCATTCTGGACCGCATTTCTTGCATTTTTCTGGAAACTTATTCTTGAATTTTTAATGCATTATTCAATCCAAAAAGGTCCGCTCCGCGTTTATGAATTGTTAACACATGATCCTAACTTGGCACCATGGAATCCGGATTTTTGAGTAGGGATTTCACGGGGCCTTACAAGATCTCCCTTTGGTCTGCCTGCTTCTTCAAGCCTTGAAAATGATCCGCCACTTGGTTTTGAGTTCCCTTGCGATACTTGACCTTTGAAGTTAAACTCTTGAAACAATAAGACCCATCGAATCAACTGTGGCTTTGCATCCTTCTTTTCCTTGAGATAGCGAAGAGAAGCATGATCCGTCTACACTATCACCTTGGATCCTAACAAATAGGCCCGGAACCTCTCAAAGGCATAAACAATGGCAAGAAGCTCTTGCTCCGTTACCGTGTAATTGATTTGCGCCCCATTGAGTTTCTTGCTTGCATAATAGACCGGGTGGAGAACCTTGCTGTGACGTTGGCCAAGCATTGCTCCAATTGCTACACCACTGGCGTCACACATGAGCTCGAAAGGATGAGACCAATCGGGTGTGACAATAATAGGTGTCGTGGTGAGCCTTTGCTTCAATTCCTCAAAAGCTTTGAGGCATTTCTCATCAAACACAAATTTTGCATCTTTCTCAAGGAGTTTGCACATAGGATTTGCAATTTTGGAAAAATCCTTGATGAACCGCCTATAAAACCCCGCATGCCCTAAGAAACTTCGAACACCTTTGACGGAAGTAGGTGGAGGAAGCTTGGAAATAATATCGATCTTAGCTCGGTCAACCTCTATGCTATGTTTTAAAATTTTATGCCCCAATACAATCCCTTCATCCACCATGAAATGGCATTTCTCCCAATTTAGCACAAGGTTGGTTTCCTCACATCTCTTAAACACTTGTCTAAGATTGTTAAGACAATGCTCAAAAGAGTCACCTACGATCGAGAAGTCATCCATGAAGACCTCTAGAAAATCCTCCACCATGTCGGTGAAAATGGACATCATGCATCTTTGAAAAGTAGTCGGAGCATTGCACAAACCAAATGGAATCCGACTAAAAGCAAAAGTACCATAGGGACAAGTGAATGTTGTCTTCTCTTGATCCTCCAATGCGATGTTGATTTGGTTGCAGTCAGAATATCCGTCAAAGAAATAATAGAATGACCTTCCCGCTAACCGATCAAGCATTTGATCAATAAAAGGCATAGCGAAATGCTCTTTGTATGTGGAACTGTTGAGTTTCCGATAATCCGTACACACCCTCCAACTGGTCACCGTTCTTGTTGGGATGAGCTCATTTTTGTCATTTTCAATTACGGTCATGCCTCCCTTTTTCGGCACATATTGCACCGGGCTTACCCAAGAACTATCGGCAATAGGGTAGACAACCCCGACATCCAACCACTTGATGATTTCTTTCTTTACCACCTCTTCCATTGACGGGTTCAACTGTCGTTGATGTTCCACACTTGGTTTCGTGTCACTCTCTAATTGGATCTTGTGTTCACAAATTCCCGTGGGAATCCATCGGATGTCTGCAATTTTCCATCCAATGCCTTGCCTATGCTCCTTCAAGACTTCCAACAATTGCTCCACCTGCACATCATTTAACAAAGAAGAAACGATTACGGGTAAAGTATCATAGGAGACAAGAAATTTATACCTCAAGTGTGGTGGGAGCGGTTTGAGCTCTAGTTGTGGTGGCTTGATAATAGAAGGTTATGCGGGTGGAGTAGCTCTATTCTCCAAGTCGATAGAGAGCTTAGTCGGAGAAAAAGTGTAAGATCCAAGCCCCTCCAATGAATTTACCGATTCCATATATCCTTCCATATCTTCTCCATCAAAGTTCACCAAAATAGACATCAATGCCTCACCGAGGCATTGTTCTTCCATTTTTACTTCCACCACATCCTCTATTTCATCAACAACATCTAGCACCGAGATTTTTTCATACGCATGGGGTAGCTTCATGTCCTTGCTTGCTTGGAATGTAACTTCCTCATCATTTACTCGGAATTTGATCTCATTTCGTTCCGAATCCATGAGTGCTCTCCCCGTAGAAAGGAATGGTCTACCCAAAATGATAGTGATTTCTTTATCGGCTGCACAATAAAGGATTACAAAATCGGCAGGCAAATGAAACTTTCCCACTTTCACAAGAACATCGTCAACAATTCCCACTAGGCGTTTGATTGACCGATCGGTCATTTGCAATCTAACACTAGTGGGCCTTGGGAAACCTAACCCCGCTTGCTTATAGATGGCAAGAGGCATTAAGTTGATGCTAGCCCCATTATCACAAAGGGCTCTTGCAAAGTCACGGGCCCCAATAGTACAAGGAATGGTGAAAGCTCTCGGATCTTCTTTCTTTTGAACTATAGATGTTGCAATGATGGAACAAATCCGATGAGTCACATTCACCACTTCATTCTTTGTAGTCTTCCTCTTTGTGATCAAATCCTTTAAATATTTAGCAAACCCCGACATCTCTTGAAAAGCTTCCACAAATGGAATATTCACCATTAATTGCTTGAGAACATCGTAAAATTTTTCAAGTTTGCTATCATCAATCTTTCTCGCGAGCCTTTGAGGAAATGGGGGAGAAGGTCTAGGAATAGGTGGAAGAGTTTTTGATGCTTCTTTTACCTTTTCCTTCACCTCTTCCCAGTTCTCTTTTTGCATTTGCAACTCCTCCAGAATCTTTTCAACCTCGACAACACTTGGCTCTTCAACCTCAACCCCTTGTTTGGACTCTTCTACTTCAACCGGTTGTTCACCCTCTCCGTGTAGCACCTTCCCACTCCTAGTAGTGATTTCCATGATGTGAGAAGTTGGGCCACTCCCACTACTCCTTGGGTTTGCAATTGTGTCACTAGGGAGTGTTCCTTTTTGTTTTGGATTTTGTTCTTTAGAGAGGTCTCTCATTTGCATCTCCAATTTTTGGATGGAGGCGGAATGAGATCCCACAACCTCGGTCATGTTCCTCATTGAAGTATCGGATTTTTCTTTATTTTGCAACACTCGCTCAAGCATAGCTTCCAACTTAGATTCACCAGAAGAACCTTGACTTGAATATTGACCCTTTGGAGGAACATAGGGGTTTGAACTCCGGTTAGAAAAGTTGTTGTTATTGTTCCAATTCCCTTGGTTTGAGCCCCCTTGGTCGTGTTGCCATTGTTGGTTGCCTTGCCTTTGCGGGTTAGGGCTCCATTGACTTTGCTGCCCCTGACCTTGGTAATGTTGTCTTTGATACCCTCCTTGAGGGTTGTTGATGTAGTTCGCTTCTTCAAACTCTTCAGTGGAGATGGGTTGCACATCCTCCACTACATTCACTTTTTTTGTTTGACTTTCCATGAGTTTTTTCGTCAACACATTGACATTTGTGGCCAGTCCTGCAATTATTTGGTCCCTCTCTTGATTTTCCTTGATCAAGTTGGTCAAGGAAGAAGAACCATATGCAATTCCGCCCGAGGTGTGCTCATAGTGCCAAGCTTGATTATGTTTTGACATCTTGTCAAGTATTTGCGTGACTCTTGTGAATGATTTGTCCATAAAAGATCTATCAGCCGCATTCTTCGCTATAGCTTGGTTTATAGGATCCAAGCCCATGTAAAATTTATCTAGCAAGATGGAGTCTGGAAAACCATGATTGGGAGACCTCACCAAATATAATTTGAATCGATCCCATGCCTCATATAGTTCCCCTGGTAGTTTCTTGAAGAAGAAATTTTTTTCTCGAAGCTTGGACTTCTTACTTTGTGGGAACCATTTAGCTAGAAATGCCCGAAAAAGTTTAGACCAAGAACGGATAGAATTTGGTGGCAAGTTTTGAAGCCACCTCCTTGCGCCTCTAGCTAGTGAGTACTTGAACACCCTCAATATTAAGGCATCATCTAAGACATTATTCTGCTTATGCATAGCACATACTCCCAAGAAGTTCCTAAGGTGTTGTGTTGGATCATCATCGGTGGAATTCCTGAAAAACCCCTTCGCTTTGAGCATTAGGATTAGACCATGTTCCACTTTAAAAGTTGAGGCACCAACAACCGGAGGTACAATAGCATTTGTATCCTCAATGTGCTCATCTATGTCCGCAAAAGGATTTTCATCCACTTCTTCCTCATAGTCTGACATGTTTTCCTATCAACACCAAGCAAAGCAAGCGCAGAGTGATGGAATAAAATAAGACGTAAAGTAGAGCACACAGTAATTAGTAATTTCAAAATCATATTCCCCGGCAACGGCGCCAAAATTTGATACGCTCAAATTATACTTTAATAAATAGTGTAAGGCAGTCGGTGTCAAATATAATAATCCAACAAGGTTGGGGTTGAAACCCGCAGGGAATAGGTGTGAAAAGCTACTTGATTAGTGTATCACTTGACTTAAATCTTAATTCTATCCGGTTAATTGTAACAAGAGTATGGTGTAATTATAATTTGAAGAAATAACTAATGTTGAGATTTAGAATGTAATTAATTGGATTAAAGAAACCAAGGTTGTGTCCCCTTCAATGAAATGTAATGTTACCGATGTTAGTGTGATATATTTCTAATGGAAGGTCATTTATGATGTGCAAATGATTTCTAATAGAATACCCAATATTTTCCAATAGTTGGTAGTATTTCCTCTTTATGATTTTTTCAAATATAAAAGAGTTGCAATTTAGAACAATAAATATATGCCAAATAAAACTCATTTATTCCTAAGCAATTCAATGAGGAGTAACGCCTTGAGTCTTTGATATTTACTCCTACCAAATTCTAACCCACTTTCCCAAGAAAAGCAAGAATTTAATGGCACTTGTTAATGTTTGCAACCACCAACAATAAATGAAGAAGGAAGAGTAAATAAACATCAACCAACCATTATGTATATATTCAATGGTAAACACCCATTAAGATTACACCCATTTAGGGTCCACAACCTTAGTAAGTTAGCTACTCATGCTAAAATACAAAAGGAAGAGTGTGAGCACGTGATTTTTGCCCTAAGCAAATTATTCCTAAAAAAAATCCAAACAAAATAATTTTTCATTATTTTTTTTACAATTTTTGTTGATATTTTTGTATTTTTGTGTTAATTAGCTGCATAATAATTCATATTAAAAATAAAAAAAAATATGCATATACATTAGGATTCATTCCGGAACAATTTAAGGAAAAATCAAAAATAACATTTTATTGTTTTAATTGGAAAATACTATAAAATAGTTATTAAATAAATTTTAGAATTCAATTAGTTTAATTTCACAAATGGATAAAATAGAAAAAATAATAAAAATAAATCTGGAAAATATAGAATAAAAAAACAAAAATAAATATAAAGTTATAAAAATGGGAAACAAATACATAAATAAACAAAATAAAGAGAAATTGAATAAAATTGTTTGGTTTATATTTTGGGCCAAATTGGATTAACCCAAATGAATATACCCAATCCAGTACAAATCCGGTCAGCCTCAACTCTAACCAAACGACGCCGTTTAAAGGCATTTAATCCCAGCTCTTCATAACCTTGATCCAACGGTCATGGCCTCACCGCTTAATAAATAAAACGGCACCGTTTGGATGCTCAAAGAATCTGAGCCGTCCAAATGATTTAACCCAACGGCTGTGGATGATTGTTACATTTTTAATATATCAAATACAAAATTAAAATCAGAACATTTTCACCCTTTTCTTCTTCCCCTTGTCCCACCGCCTCTACTCCCCTGTCGACCCCGCCGGAACCCTACCGGCGGGAAACGTTACCTTCACCAACCAACCCCCAAATTACACCACTTGACCGCCTTAAGCCCGTGATTCCACCCCTTTACTTTTTTTCCTTCAAATAACCCTCCATCGTCTCGAATATTCAAAAATGTTTCGCCGGAACCCTAACTCCGGCAAACACGACCTCACCCAATTCAACTCAAAATAACACCAGACCACCGCCTTGCTTCCCTCAACACGATTATGAAAATCTTGAACCTTAAAAACCATTGGAATGGTTCAAATTCGATTCTGAAATTCTCCGGTAAGTCAAAGTTCGCAAAAAACGCCACAAGACGCCCTTCCTTTGTTCTTGAAGATGTTTATGCCTAAAAAAAAGACTAAAAAAAAGCTAAGTCTTTCTTTTTCTTTTTCTGTTTCTTTGCATGTGCGTGTTTTTTATGTTTTAGTTGTTTACTTACTATTATTAGTCTAATTAGGGTTTATCTTCTAGTTTTTGTTATATTTTAGGTTTAAAATTGGATATTATTAGGTTTTTAATAATTAGTAATAGATTCTGATTAATTTCGTTTAAGAAAAATAAATTTGATATCAAATAGAAGTTAATTAGATTTTGTTTGCCGAAATTTCTTTAATTGTTCTTGTTTGTTAATATTTGATTGATAAGGATTGGTTATAGCTGTGAATTTTGATAATTGTTAGTTATATATCAGTATTAATTTTTGATAATTAGTTTAATTGCTTAAGTGATTTTGGATTAATTGATAGCAATTGGCATATTTTGGTTAGTAGTTAGATTAGTTTTGTTAATTAATTATAATAATTAGGTTTATAATTAATTGATAATCCGGCAGTTCAGGGGCAAAAAGGTAAAAGGCAGAAGGGTACTTAGTAAAATCAATTAAATTTCAAGGGTATTTTGGGTATCTAAAAAGGGTTAATAGTAAATAACAAAAGGAAGGGGGGCATTTTGGGTATAGAATAAGGGTAATTAGATAGATTTTTAATTGAAGTAAGGGTAGATAGGGAATTACAGTAGGTTAGAAGATTCTAGATTGGGGAATTAGTATAATTCTTAATAAATAGGTATAGTCAATTGAATTACAAATTAAAGAATAAGGGTATAAGTAAAATAAAAGAAGGACTAAAGTACAATTAATAAAATTCGAACTTCCCTCCAATTTTTACTCTACAAATAGGCATTGAAATGCCTCATTGTGGGAAGTTTGGAAAAAATCTGAAGTTTTCCTCTCAAGCAATCTCCCTTCTTAGATCAAAATTTCAAAATTCATAACCTCAAAAATCCAAAAAGTTAGAAAATCAACAATAAAAACCAAACAGATTACTGTTACATTGGAGAAGCTCAAGTTTAAATTCGACTTTAGCTAGTGATCAATTTGTCATTGCTGAGGATTGATTTGCCAAGTTTAATTTGGTTATTTTTCAAAAAAACATCTCTGAATTTGGTGCTTCTGAAAATCGCTTTGATCTGCTGTTCAATTGTTGTTGCTAGTTGCTGATTTGTTCTTCTTCTTTATCACATTTCAATACTAGGTACTTCTTCAATTCTCAATTGATGAAGCTGTAGGAAAGGAATGGAAGTGTTATACGCAATTGTTTGATTTTTCTGGAGAATGTACATTGCTAATTGTAGTTTTCGATTCAATCATTCATGTCTAGACATTCGTTAATTTGTATAAGGACTGTTCAAACTATTACAATTGTTTTAATCTGTTACAGTAGATTGATTATCATTACTGATTTATTCTACTTGATTATGAAAAACTGAACATTCTGTTTGGAGTTTGACACTTATATTCCTTGTAGAAAATCTCATTCTAGTTTAAATTGTAGTAGAATAAAGGACTATAAGATTAAATAGCTTAAATTTTGGCATTTATATGGCTATGAGTTTAATTCTGGTGAAATATGTTGCTATTCATTTTAAAAGCTGAAATGTGAAATTAAGGCGATTAAGGAATCGATAATAGATTTATTTTAGATTTTGCTCTAAGGATAGTCACATATGTAGAGATTGATTGATAAATCTATAATTCTATCTTGTTTTTGAAACGAGACCAGGGTGATATGAATTTGAATCTAACATCATTGATTTTAGTCATAGACAATAGGTAATCACTTGAACTTGAATTTAAACAGCAATTAAAAGGAAGTTGCATTGTAATTAATCAACCCTTTAGTCTGTCGAATTATCTGTTTTGTTTTATTATATTGTAATTAGTGTTCTAAAAAAATACGTTTCATTTGTTCAATTCTTTAAATATTAGAATTGCGAATTCTATTACAATTGTGATTACTTGTATGGTTTGAGATTGGCGTAAACATGCTTGTAGATAAATTGGCCCATGTAGTTAAGCATTGAATCTATGTCATTTAGATAATAAAAATCCCTGCAAATTTGGGCTAACAACATAGGCCCAAAACTGCCGAGATCTAAAAAAAATAATCAAAAGTCCCAATTATAATAATGTCATAAATAAATAAGTAGGAATATAGGAAATTAATTTATGAATATAAAATTGGATTCTTAATTAGGTAGTGGGCTCATGCTAAAAGGTATTCTCTTTTGTTTGAGTTCAGACTTGAATTGAGATTTCAAGTTTATATTCATGGATTAATTGACCTTTAGAGACAAAACAAAAAATAGAAAATTTAGATGCTTTAGTTTGACCTTAAAAAATAAAAATGAGGCGAGCCTCGTCAAATTAAATATACAATTGCGGGGCCCTTATTAATTACTTGCTAAAATACTTAGTATTCGGGATAGGCCGTTTAGCGAATTCCACGGCCTTCCCAAAAGATAACAATACGTTAGCTGCTTTAGGCGCGATTTTTAACAGTATTACTTTCTTAAATACGGGTGTGCATTTCATGCAACCCAAATCCAAATCCAAAAACGTCGAATAGGAATGTGTCGAGGATCCGGGTACATTCCATGTGACGTGATCCAAAAACATGTTCTTAAACGACGTTCATTTTCTTAAATAAAATAATTGATAAAAAGCGGTAATTAATTATAAAATTGCACAAGTAGGGTAACATGTATAAAAATCAAATTTTAGCCAAATATAACAGTTGAGCGACCGTGCTAGAACCACAGAACTTGGGAGTGCCTAACACCTCCTCCCGGGTTAATAGAATTCCTTACCCGGATTTTTGGTTCGCGACTGTTAAATAGAGTCAAACCCTTCCTCGATTCAGGATTCAAACCGGTGACTTGGGACACCATAAATCTCCCAAGTGGCGACTCTGAATTCTAAATAAAAATGAATCCCGTTTCGACTGTCCTTAAATTGGAAAAACTCCTTTCTTACTATATCCCTTCCCGGGGTGTAGTAAAAGCAGGAAAAAGGAGGTGTGAAAGCTCTGGCGACTCTGTTGGGGACAAAAGAACCCAGAACTTCGGTTCAGGGTTCAAGAATTCGAGCTCAGTTAAATTGTTGTATTTGGCTTTATTTGGTTTTGATACATGTTCCATGCTTTCGCGAATCCCTCCCTCTTTCTGAGTCTTCTACATCATGGAGAAGGTTGCACTTCGTGTAGCTTCTCTTCTGTTAGAGTCTTTTTCCCAAATTTAGAACGAGGTTTGGATAAGTTGCAAAGCCGGGCGAGCTTTTGTATCCCCGGTACGCTGCCTCCCCCTCGGTCCAAGTTGTCCACTCGGGTAAGCCAGTTCTAGACCAATAAACCTAGGGTTTAAACCTAGATGAACAATAAACTCATTCCGGATTCCTAGTAGGACGCTTATTTGCATCACATGCATTTTAACTTAGGGGACTCAACACAGGGGATGGGTCCGTCTAGGACAGGTGACCCGAATTAAAATGAACATCCTGATGCATATTACGTGCTACTTGCATCTATTTGCTTGGCTCCGCATGTTAACCGGCTTGTATATCATGAGTGAAAAAATTGTGAAAAATAGCAGTGTTAGGACTAAGGGAGGATAACCATTTATTGTGAAAAACTCAATGCCCAAATAGTACCGAAATGCTGCTGGATTTTTGAAAAAAAATGATGAAAAAATGGAAAAAGAGAAATATTTTTAAAACAATTATGGTAAAAAAAAAATAGTTCTGATTTTGGCCAATCGGCCCGAACTACACTGGTTTGATTCTCAATACGTGTGAGATACGTAGGCAACCCTTGACGGGTCTAACCACACCTTTTGCAAAAATAGCCGAAAAATGTCAAAATTTTGATTTTCGTTATAAATAAGTCGGGCGATGCTATTTTTGTTCAAAACAAGCCGAATGTCCCTCAAAAGACGCCGGTAGGCTATTTTGCAAAAATAGCCACTTTGAGTCACTTTAAATAATTTGTGGTCACAGCCTTGAAATATCCCTTGCGAAAATGTTGAAAGGCCGTATCCGCAAAATCAAGTTTGGGTCATTTAACACCTTTACAAAAATAGCCACTTTATCAAATAAGCCATTACATAGCCGGTTTTTGCTAAAATAGGCGTAATTGGTATTAAAAATTTTTCAGTCTTCCAATTGGCCTGTGGTGATGCTGAGTGACGCCCCATGGGCCCCAGGATGAGAAATATTATTGAAATTTTAATCGTTGAGTATGAAATTTCTTAAATAAAATTTTTTGCAAAAAATAGCCACTTTTCTTTTTAATTATTAAATTCCTTCAAATAAAATGTGCAAGATGAATTCAAATGACATCGAAACCTTCTCAGTCCTGAGCGAGATAACCCTTAAGCTCCATTTGTGGTGGAATGATCTCGGAGATGAAAGCAGAAAATCAGTGGTAAAAATTATATGTGGCCTTGTGGGACTTATGAACATAAAACCGAGAAAGGATATTGTTGAAGCCTTGATACCGTTTTGGGATCCGA
>MU713021.1:3129-13934 GCA_026770625.1 Nicotiana glauca
GATCATGTGCATTGCATTGCATTCATACATTGATATCTGTCTGTCATTGATTTATCGTTGCTTATTGTTAAATGTGCTAAGAGGATAGTTTCAGCTTTACATTGTGGTATTTCGGGATTTCTTACTTTCAGCCATTATATATGTCTATTACCACTAAGTTGGAAGTACTCACTTTACTCCCTGCACCATGTGTGCAGATTCAGGTGTTCCGGAGACTTAGCTCAGCAGTCGCTTTCTACCAGAGTTTTATCAGAGTTGTCGAGGTAGCTGCCTGACGTTCGCAGGACCCGACTTTTTCCCTTTTATTCAGTTTTATTTCCGCATTCAAGACTTATGTATTTTTCGGATATTTGTTACTCCGTTGTTTAGAGGCTCTAGACTCGTGACCCCAGATCTGTTGGGAGTGTTTTTATCAGACTTCGTATTTCTCCGTACTATTTTTCTATAAATATTGGATTATTATTCTAAAACAATTACATTCTCCTTAAATTGTCAGTTTTGAGATTTATTGTTAAATTGAGAGTGACTGTTGGTCAGGCTTGCCTAACTTTAGAGTTGGGCGTCATCACGACCGGGTTTGGGGTCGTGACAATTAACTCTTATATGTGTGACACCGATGTCAATGAAGACTACATATGAGCTTAAATTTATGTTATAATAATTACTTACCCATCGATAAAAATCAGGGGTAACTCAACGAATTTTGTGACCTAAAGCAAGACTTTATGATGGACCTTGAGTTTTTAATTTTTAAATTCTTTATTTGAAGTCTATTTTTTAGGTTTTCTTAGATACAAAGTTATTAATAATTTTCTTATATCAATACCTCCTAATAAGTATTTCTCTATTGACAATATACCTAATTCATTCAACTAGTCTTGTAACATTGTTGTTCTTAGGTAAGATTTTATTAATCTTAATTTTAAAAACTACTTTCCATTGAAGCAACGGTAACATGAGTTACGAATATTATTCCATAAGAAATTTAGGCATTTGAAAAAGAATAAAATCTTTTTATTTGATTAGGTGTATTAATTAAAGTGTTATATTCTAAGTGTACTATTTTTCTTAATACTTTTAATGCAGAAAATAAATCTGAACCATCAATATCGAATTGATTATTATGCTTTAAGGAACATTCAAGATTAAAGTAATATTTTTTCAAATTTGCAATATCTAGTAATCTTAGTTTTTACTGCCAAATAGAAAATCAAAAATATTTTATATTCTTTAAATTATTCAAATCTTTTTTGAAGTAAAAAAAATAATTTTATCTATTATGTATAAAAGTAATCAACTCTGAAGGGCTCTTCGAAAGATTGTGAGATTTCATTATCAACATTCGCATCAAATCGTTTCTTCTTATATATTGTATGTTTATTATGAAATTCGGGTTCAATATTCATTTCAAATGCAATTTCCTTGGTATAATCATAGCAGTTGCAAATCCTTCTTTTCTATGTTTGTTAAAGAAAGAAATCAAACATTTTCACTTTATAGAACTCTTTTTTAAATTTATACATGTCTATTAGGTATAACAAAAAATGAGGCTCCCACAAAATATGGGACCTAAAGCGATTTCTTTAGTTGCTTTATAGAAGGGCTGTCCCTAGTAAAAATGAAAAAAAAAAAAAAAAAAAAAAAAAAAAAAAAAAAAAAAAAAAAAAAAAAAAAAAAAAAAAAAANTAAAAAACTTAAATTCTGGGCAAGTCCCAGTCTTACATTCACATTTTTGCTCGTTTACTTCATGTTCTACCATGATCTTCCAAACAATTGGTCCATTCCACAATTATTTTTGCACTGCTAATTTATAATAGGATTTACTTTGGTTGGAAGAAACATTTAAAAATATTTCCACACTTAATATTAGTACGGTTGTCTGCATCATTAACTCAAATGTATTGGATAAGGATAGTGTAAACAATAAATTTGCGTCAAAAAAATAAAACCAAGATCGAAAAATATTGCAATAGTTGTAGTATTTGAATTCAAATAATATGAGTATACAATCTCTATGGTTCTTCTGATTCTTCTTTCCAATACTAAATAAATTCAAGGGCCTTTGAGCTTGATCATGAATATGTAGTTGTCGCCACGAACGATGATCTTATTCTTGAGCTTTAGCTTTATTGCTTGAACTTGACCTTAATTTGTTCTTTGTTCTTGAGCTTGAACTTGATTGCTTGAAGCTTGAAAGTTGTGGAGGAATTTGCTTTGTTTGATTCACGAGCTCTCTCTTGCTTCTTGTCATAACTTCTGATATTTTTTCTGGGTTATGTAGACCCCTATTTATAGTTGTGGGAGGGAAGAGTTATGATAAAAACAAACTCTTTCTGACCAATGAGATTGAAGAGTGACAAGGCCGTATTTGATTGGCCAGAACATGTCACTTGCACACATGGCGCGATTTTATTAGTCTTTTAATGTGACTTGGCATGCATTTTCATTTTGACACGTGGCATGCTTGTATTGGCTATTCCACTTGACTTGGCACGTGGAACCAAACTGGGCCTCTAGGAAGATAACATTTTGGGCTTAATGAGGCGGGCTTATTACTTTAGCCCAACTAAATGGGCTAGCCCAATGAATTTGGACTTATTCATTTAATTCATATGTATTGGATTTACATAATTAATCCAATTATATTAGCCTATAATATTTATTTGGACCGTAACATATTTAAAATTTAGATTAAATCCAAATTTATTATAATTTAAATCTAATAAAGTTTTCACCGTCTACAAATACCCCTACTTCATGACTTGTCACGGTACATATTTTGTTTATCAAAGACAAGGCTAGAAGTAGAAAGATAAGGCAGAAACACGTAGACCCGAAGTCTAGGCACTTGTATTTTTACTTTGCCAATTCACTAAAATTATGCTCCCTCCGGTCTAAAATAAATAATTTTTTGGGTGTTTTCACACATATTAAGAAATTCACCTTTTAGCATTAATTAACAATGAAATTGACCATATTAACCTTTACTATCTCACATAAATACTCCTAACACATATTCCAATACTATTTACTCCATGGACAATTAAAAAAAAAATAATTAATTTATTCTTGAAATATAAAAAAGTTACTTACTTTGGATCACAAGAAAAATACCAAAAAATTACTTATTTTTAACCGGAGAGAGTACTTATTTACCAATTGCCATGATTAGCTTTGAATTTGTATACTTGCCTTTATTCTCACGAGGCATGTTGATAAGCAGCTTTTGCTTCTTTATAAAATATCTATTCTAGTATCAAATTCCACGTGGTCTAAGTTTGATGTCCAACATCCATTCTTAATCGGTTTCGAGAGTAATTGCACTACAAACCGCCGCTGGTAGACTATAACTTGAATTGCAATTTGATTTCAACTGGAATTACAATTTCTGCCGCATCATGACTGATCCCACATCAGCACTTCTCTTTCAACCATGTCTTTTGACATCTATAAATAGGATATACTCTTTGAGTCAACTTTTGACGACTTAGAAGTATTAATGCAAAGTTAATTTTTTCTTATTTTTTTGTACTTTTTTTTTTCTTTTAGGTCAAACAACATATGTGACGACTTAGAAGTATTAATGCAAAGGTAATTTTTTCTTATTTTTTTGTACTTTCTTTCTTTTTTTCTTTTAGGTCAAACAACATATGTTCTTGTTTAACAAGATAAATCAGGTATGAAGAAGGTAATCTTAGGGTGTGAAGGGATGGGTACTCATCCTCACCTGAATATCAGAGAGATTACTCTCAAGGTGGCACGACTTTCGGAGGAATTACTTTCAAGGTGACCCGACTATCGGAGAGATTACTCTCAATGTGGCTCGACTATCGGAGATATTACTCTCAATGTGGCTCGACTATCGGAGATATTACTCTCAAGATGACCCGACTATCAGAGAGATTACTCTCAATGTGGCTCGACTATCAGAGAGATTACTCTCAAAATGACCCGACTATCGGAGAGATTACTCTCAAAGTGGCCCAACTATCAGATAGATTACTTTCAATGTGACCAGACTATCGGGGAGATTACTTTCAAAATGGCCCAACAACGGAGAGATTACTCTCAATATGGCTCAACTATCGGAGAGATTATTCTCAAAATGATCCAACTATCGAAGAGATTACTCTCAACGTGGCCCGACTATCGAATGCCATTTCACCAATTTAGACCTTTGTGATCATTCTAATATTTTTTTTAACTTAAATATAAGGAGATTTCTTTCAACTTTTTGATAACATGGAATTACAAATACTCGAACTGTTATATTATTTCCATTTTTGTAGCTAGACATCCACGTCCAAGTCAACCTTCTGCCATTCATTTAACTTTTCTAATGACAGAAAATGTGAATATGAAACACAAAAGGTGACAGACAGTAACCTTAACAATTGCAAAAACAATTGTTGGAATGAAACTAAACCAAAACATTTTTGCTACTAGTAATAATGGAATTAGAAAAACAGTTTATTATGCCTCTACTAAACAGATTGCTGCACTTTTATGACTTCTTTTTTCTTTTTTCTTTTTTCTTTTTGCAGCCTGGGGAGCTGGTAAATTTCAGAGACTATACCTTGCCTTCCTTCAAATTTAGAAATCTCGTAATCGAGATTGAAGATGGCATATAATAAACCAAGCTCTTGGTTCACACCGCACAAGCTGGCCGGTATACAGCCTCATGGCCTTCTTTGAGGAACTCCCTTTATGTAGAAAACTGGATCTTGGAGCATAATCCTACTTCTAATCCATTGTCCAAGATGTGGTCTCTTCAAGCGTCAATCTATCGCCACGTAAACATTGCTATATACCCTTTCAAACTTAGGGCGTTGCATAATTCAAGTCGAAGGACGTTGGGGAAACACTACAACAATCGAGGGTGAGTATCGTCATATTCCAGGATATTGGGAATGGGCTGAAGATGTACTTGGTGGAAGCCAACAAACCCTGAGTACAGCAAATATTTATGATGTTGTCTATGTCTCACTTTTCACTTATGATCGAAACTCGAACATTTTGCAAGCATTTTGTGAGGCTTGATTCCCCTAGACAACACGCTTCTTACATCACCTGGGGAGCTATCTATCTCTCTTTGGGACTTACATATCCTTGGAGGTCTGCCCATTGCGGGTTCACCGTACGAAGAAGTGGTACCTGAGACAAGAGAACTCATTGGTTTGGACAAAAACAGATGAGATTTATTCCTTGATCTTGCGAGTATTTATTTGATGCCTTCCATCACCTTAATGAAGGTATGGGTGTTAACCAAAAGCCTCCTTGAGCAAGTGGACAGATTTTCAGTATTAAAAAAGCTTTAATATATAAAAATACCCAATTGCAAAATAAAAGGAAATCAGTGCACCTAAAGTCGACATATAATCCTAACGGAGTTATCCCCGATACGGCTAGGTGGTCGAGTGATCAACAAGCTATATTCTTCAGGCTTAGGGGGAGGTCTGACAAGAAAGATGAAACATATATAGTACCCTTCTTATCAATTTGTCTATGTGCTTTTATGTTTCCCTACAAGGCGGAGAACTTCATTCGTCTCGAGACTTTTCAGATGGCAAGCATGATGGTAAGTGGGCGAAAGATTAGCCTTGCGGTCCCAGTTTTGGCGATTATTTATCATGGTTTGAATAAGATTTTGTGTTCTTCCCAACTTGATCAGGTCAAAGTTTGTTTTCCCATCCATTATGTTTACCGCTGGCTTGTACATTACCTCAAAACCCATTATCCACTTGCTAAGGGTCCGTCTGTCCCTTTGATGGTGGCATACTCAGGAGAGGGAGCTGCGAGATACTTCGACGAGAAAGATGCAAGAAAATGCATCTACAATGGGGAGGATATAGTTTGGACACCAATAATGTTAACCACTTCTCTTCCTTATTATTATGTGAATATTGATGCCCCTCAAGAGTTGGAGTCAAATTATTTCATGAGCTTACGTTTTAGTTACTTCCCTTTGAGGTATGATAACTCATTCATCATCAAGCCATATAGCCCGCATCAATTTGATCGTCAATTTGGATTTTACCAGAACGTCCCCAGTTTTTTGGGGAACGATGTACGTAGCGCCTCTCTAGATTAATGACATAGATTTTGGAGGATTTGCACACTGTATAGGTCTATGTCACGTGTATTTTTCCCCCCAACGGGAGATCTTGTGGAGAAGCCTTTCTCCACCAATTATATGTCTCGGTGGAAGAAAGAACATGGGAAATTTCTCGAGAATAATTTACAAGCTCTGGTGGACAATGTTGGGCTAAAATTTACTACTCCTTTAGGAGGTGAAGATCAAGATGTTGGAGAGACGCTCTCAAAAGTCAAAGAACTGCCTACTCCAATCCCAAAAGTAGTTACAAAACATAAGAAAAGGAAGCTTAAATCTTCAAAGTCAACTTTGAAAAAGGTGGTGTGCACTTCAACAGATATAGAGAAACACCCGCTAGTTGTTTCCATTTAGCACGTGAGTTCCTCAAGATACAAGCCAAGGTACCAATTAAGATCAAAATTGGAAAAGGAAACGGCCTAACTCAGTAGAGATCGTAGAGATTCCAAGTGTTGATAGTCCCTCAAGAACGCATATAGCTTGTAACAAAGAGGTAAAATACAATTACCTCGCTTTTTTTCTTCCCTTTTTTTTGAACGAATAGCTTCACTATAAATTACTTACTTTTTTGTCTTTTCCTTATGCAGTTAAATGCCACTGGGCATCCGATGGTATCCCCATATGACAAGCCGAAAGTGAGTGATGAATCTATTTGAGGGCCTACAATTAAAGTGAAATCATCTTCAAAGCCATCATCTCTTCCTCATTACAAAGCCCTAAAAATACAAACTCCAAATGAGATTACACGCATTCCACCAAAAACAAATACAGCAGTATCTATTTTTGAAGGAAAGAGCATTGTATTTAATCGCAAAAAGGAATTCATCTTATAACTTTAGGAGGGTATTTGCAGCAGAAGCAAAAATTATCGAATTCAAGATAAATGTATGCTAGTAGTCGATCGGTTAATTTAATAAAATAGGAATTAGTACTCGATTTTGTTGGCACCATGCACTCTCCAAAACTTGTGCAGAACTGCTCTCATCTTATAGGGGGCAAATCAATGAGATTTTCGAGGATATGAAAAAGGCGAATATTTTATATCTTTCTCCATTAGAGTGTTTATTGGATTCTCTTTTCGCTAATTCATATCACCAAGATCAATCCAATTTGGCTGATAAGACAAGTCAAGATAAGAAGATGTAACTGATTTCCAAAGCTAAGGAGCGTCGTGAATCGTTCAAACTTGAAGCAAGTGAGAAAGTCAAGAAAGTTTCCTCTAGTGAAAAGAAGCTGAAAAGAGTTGTGAAAAAGTTGCAGACATTATAACAAGAGAGGGAGAACTTCGAAGGTATTATAAAAGCGACTCAAAAGGAGGTTGAAGAGATTCAGGCAAAAGTTTCAGCTGCTGAGATTGAGGTCTCTTCATATAACAACGTAAATTTGCTAACTGTTGATGATTCGACCAATTTGAAGGTGAAGAAAAAGAACCTGGAGATTAGCTGTCAAGAATTGATAAACTACAAGTTTTGTTTAGATTAGGCTATTAGCATTATCTCCCCTTTTATCTTTATGTAAGATTGACCTAGTGGATGTTTATTCCAGTCACGACCCGAATTGATGGGCCGCGATGGGCACCCGGTACCTTACTCAACTGAGTACCAACATAACGTATCTTTTTGTATCATCCTATCATAAATAGATGAGACAGATTGACTATCGTAGGATAACTAGAATAAAACATGTAATACCAACTTATACACAAGACATACAGGCCTATAAGACCAAAATGACCACCCATACACTGAACATAGGCCAACAAGGCCATACAATTTTTTACGTACATGATATATGTCTACAAGCCTCTAAGAGTAGATAAATGACATAAAGGTCGGGACAGGGCCCTGCCATACTAAGCAATACATTTCCAAATCATACTAACCAAATAAGCAACTCTGGAGCAAATGGAGCACACCAACATATTCCGCTGAGCTGATAGCCTACTTGGAGGACTCTCGACTTGTCATTCGGGACTGCGGGCATGAAATGTAGACCCCCGTCAAAAAAGACGTCATTACAAATAATGTACCGAGTATGTAAGGAATGAAAATAAGTAAATAATAGACATAAGAGAAACATGGAGTAAAAGACTCGATATGTAAATCTGGATAACTCTGTAAATCATGAAATACTTATAGTGCCATGCATATGTATATGAATGTCATGTTGTGAATAGATATATGTGTTCATAACATCATCAAGCCTCTGAGGGCATCCCATCATATCATCTCAGCCACTGTGGCAAATTCATCAATGTATACCGGTTGATCAGGTGGTAGTGCGTATATAACACCGTAACTTTTTTCCATATTCCATATACATATAATATTCATATATATATGCATATATAACATCATCTGGTCATGGGTGTATATGCATAAATGAATGCAATACATGAGAAGTACGTCAATAAAATATCTCGAAATGTTATAAGATCATTATGCCTCTGATTAATATCATGAAATAAATTTTATCAACTTACGTATTTTCTGAGACTCATGAATATACGTCAGAATAATAAGACATATGGGGAATCAAGAACATAGGTATCTCTAGTATTTTTATGAATAGAATTATTTATGGAAGTTGTGCATTTGCTCTTTTCGTTTTTATCGTATGGACCGTGCCAAAAGAAAAGAAGGGATAACCTTAACATATCTAAGCCAATTCTCTTGACAATCCCTCTAACATATGTCAATTGCGACAACAGATAACACCGGATCGAAGTAAGAAAAATTCCGTATAATAATATTGAGAATGATTGTATCGTGATCTCTTAGAATTGCATCTCACGTTGCCGTAGAGTTATAAGGCTTCATATTGGATTATTGAGAATCCATCCTTTACTTAGAATATCTATGTATCTCACTTAATAATATAGAAAAGACTCTTAACATTGTGGGTTGTGGGCCCTACTTTATATGGTGACTAAGCCAATTAAGCTCACTAGTTTTGCCACCTTGAAGTGTAATGTAAGAGTCACTTATTACCTACTCCCTTGGCTGCCACGTTGAGGCATATTAAGCTTTATCCACAATTTTAATTAATTATTCACTAATCTCTTGTTAACTTGTTAATCTCCTACTAACTAATAATTATCCAATTATTCACATAATCAAAAATTATCTCAAGTTACTCAAAATACTACTCACTTTTAACACACGTTATACACCTTAATATCATGGTCATGTGGTACCTTGTATGGCAATAGTCCATAAATACAAGGTATTATAGCTTGGATCGTATTTTATCCCCAAATTGCCAAACTTCGACGAAACTTTTTATTTGATTTGCTTACCCTCTCACCTTCACGAATTTACTTATTATTTATTTAAAATAGCGCAATACTTATAATCCCAAAGTAATCTCATTCCCGAGCTTATGTTGATTAACTTACGATAAGCTTTAATATACGAAAATGCGGGATGTAACATCTCATTTCCGAGCTTACATCAACTAATTTAGGGCTTACTTTTACGTACGAAAATATGGGGTGTAACAATTTTATCTTAAATAAGATTGCTTCTCTTTTGCTTTACATTTTCCGGCATTTATCTTAGTCATATAATTTATGATTTTACGCGCTTGTAACGAGAGATTCATATATTGTCGTAGGGGAGTCCAAATAACAAACTACTTGATTTATATAAAAGTAGACTTAAATATCTAAAACATATAAAACTTAGAATCAAACACCTTTAGAATCGCCCCAGATAATATTTTTGAAACCAACTTTAGATTCCACCACGTTAAAAATTTCAGATCTGCGTAGTCTCACCAAAAAAATCATATCTTGGTATAGAAAAGTCAAAATCACGAACTGTTTGATATTTTGAAAACTTAACTTGAAAATATATAACGTATCCAAAATTCAAGATCTAATGCCTTAAGGATAGTTTCAATTAAATAGTTCAAAATCAATATTAAATTCTGACTTGACAATTCTAGATTAGCACAACTTCACCAAAACTTTTGTATTTTGATGTAGGAATGTCGGAATCATAAACCGTTAGATTTCTTGGAAACTTAACTTTCAAATATATAAAATATCCAAAATTCAAAATTTAATTCCAGTACTAAATTTTGATACACTGACGATTTCATATTTGCGCCACTTCGACAAAAGTTTTGTATCTTAAAGTAGGAAAATCAAAATTACAAACCACTTGATTTCGTAGAAACTAAACTTCAAAATCTAAAATATATCCAAAATGTAAAAATTAAGTCTTAAGGATAGTTTTAGATAATAGTTCGAAGTCGACTATTGTTTCTACCGACAGTTCCAAATTAGTGCGACTTTACCAAAATATTTGTATATGGTGTTGAAGACTTGAGATTGTAAGACCTTTTTAATCTTAAAAAATTCAAATTCAAGAGCTTCATTCTCACCAAATATATTGTGTCCAAGTCTTAGTGAATTTGAAATGTCGTGAAGGCAGATCAAAAAAACTTGAAGGTTTGGTGAATGTAAGGCATAACGGATACTCGGACTTCAATGCAAATGCTTGGCAGCCCCCTAAAAGATATTAATCATTTCATTGGAGACACCAATTTACCATAGCGGCTTGCCCCATTTAAATCAAATGAGATCCAAAGTCTAACAAAACAATGGTATCTCAACTTGATTTTCAAGTGCTTATTGAATGAATTAAATTCCATCGTACTTCATTCAGACATCAATTGAGGGGGGGGG
>MU713021.1:22924-36324 GCA_026770625.1 Nicotiana glauca
CTTAGCCTTCTTTACCCATTTTGTACCTACAATTCATGAAAAACACTACTAAGAGCATTTTGTCATCATATATATCATCAAAACAACATAAAAATGTGATTATTTAGGGCGTGATTATAGTCAAATTCACCTATTATCAGGATTCAACTCCATAAATGAGTGCATAAGGGGTCACTTGTGTTGGTGTGCAGTGAGTTGTCCTATATGCCTGCAGAGCTTCCTCCATACGGTCATGCTAGTCCCGCTTGGATTTGGAGACGACTTTCTTTAATAAGTTG
Source organism: Nicotiana glauca (assembly GCA_026770625.1). Classification (NCBI taxonomy): domain Eukaryota; kingdom Viridiplantae; phylum Streptophyta; class Magnoliopsida; order Solanales; family Solanaceae; genus Nicotiana; species Nicotiana glauca. Next base: position 23,203 of record MU713021.1, read on the forward strand.
CATAGAGTCTTGTTGAATGCCTCAGCTAGACCACTGGCAGCAACATTGTACATAGAAGACTTACGTTGCTTGAAGCCAAAGAGTTCGCAAATCTTGTTCATCAACCTATTGTCAAAAGACTTACCATTATCCGTTATTATGTAACGAGGAATGCCAAAGCGTTAGATAATGTTTACTCGGATGAAACTTGTATTATTTTCCTTATTTACTTCCTTAAAAGCAACAGCTTTATCCCATTTTGAGAAGTAGTCAGTTGTAGCCAAGATGTATAGGTGCCCACCAGAGGGCTTTGGCAGTGGCCCAACAACATCCAATCCCCAAGCGTTAAATGACTATGATGTAGCAGTCGGGTGCAACACTTCAGGAGGTTGATGAATAAAATTTACATGGAATTGACGAGCCTTGCATCTTCGAGCGTAGTCTAAGAAATATTTTACCATCATTGGCCAATAATATCCCATCCTTCTTATATGGAAGTGAAGATTTGATCCAGACTGGTCTAACACGCATACCCCCAGAATGTGCCTCTTGCCAAGCTTGGAGTGCTTCTACTACCCCTAAGCATCATAAGAGTACTCCCTCGAATGACCTTCTATATAGAGTATCTTTGTAGTATAAGTGAGATGCACGACGATAGATTTCGGTCTTTCTCTTCGGATTTTCTAGAAGTATCCTATAACATAAGTAGTCGATAATGGGTTGTTGCCATTCTTCTTTCTCAACTTCAGAAACAGCGACAAGATGTTTGAGTTTATTTTCTTCATCTTCATCCTCATTTGGAGGCAGTACTAAACATTTTTGGCAAACAGTAACTTGCGCTTGATCAGGAAGGGTTAAAGATGAAGCTAGGGCAGCTAAAGCATCACCTTCTTATTTTCTTTCCTTGGCACATGCTGAATAGTAACATCATCGAGCCACCCCATTAATTTTTTAGCGTAATCATGATATGGGTGTAGTTCAGGCTTCTTGACCTCGTAACTACCTAAAAGTTGATTGACCACTAACTGGGAGTCACCAAAGACTTGCAATCGTAATTACTTCATATCAACGGTCATTTCAAGCCCAAGTATTAATGCTTGATACTCAGCAAAATTGTTGGAATAGAGTTGTGTCAAGGTGAAGGAGTAGGGAAAGACTTCACCTTGGGAAGTGACAAATACTACGCCAGCACCAGCTCCTCCATGATGCGTAGCACCATCAAAGTACTTCTTTCATGGAGGTTGAACTTCAACGACCATTGCGTCCTCATCAGGTAGTTCATCAGTTAGCTCCCAGACATCAGGTATCGGATGATCTGCCAAGAAGTCTGCCACTGTTTGTCCTTTTACAACCTTTTGAGGGATGTACAAAATCTTGAATTGTTGAAATTGGAGGTACCATCTCGCTAGTCGATCACTAAGAACAGGTTTTGACATCACGAACTTGATGGGATTTGCTTTAGAAACAAAACGGACAACATGAACTTGAAAGTAGTGCTTCAACTTTTGAATTGAGAAGACTAGCACCAAATATAACTTTTCAATTGACGAATAATTCAGCTCGTTCGGTGTCATCATTGTGCTCAAGTAGTAAAGAGAGTTTTCTTTCCCCTTACTATTTTTTTGGGCCAATAGTGCTCCAACAGACCTTTCTCGCACCGCAATGTATAGTATCAATGGCTTTCCAGGTATAGGAGCTGCTAAAAGTGGAGGCTTCATCAAGTAGGTTTTGATACTTTCAAAGGCATTGCTACAAGCTTGGTCTCACTTGAAAGTAATGCCTTTTTTCATGAGGCGACTAAATGGTTGGCACCTTCCAGCTAGGTTCGAGATGAATCTTCTAAGGTATGCTAGCTTTCCTTGCAAACTTTTCAATTCATGAATATCCTGAGGCTCTGGAATTTTCAAATTGGCATCCACTTTGGCTTAATCAATTTCTATCCCTCGTTAACGGACAATGAAACCAAGGAACTTTCCAGAAGTAACTCCAAAGGCACATTTCAATGGATTCATCCTAAGTTGGTACCTCTAGAGCAACTCAAATACCATTCTCAAGTCTTTCAAGTGGTCTCCCTTCTCTCTTGATTTTACCACCGAGTCGTTAGCATAGAATTCAACATTCTTATGGAGAAGATCGTAAAAATATTCTGCATAGACCTTTGGTAAGTAGCACCAGCGTTCTTCAAACCAAAAGGAATTACCTTGTAGCAATAAATATCCTTGGGGATGAGGAATGCAATAATCTCTTCATCTTTTGGTGCCATGCTAATTTTGTTATAGCCCGACGAACCGTCCATGAAAGACATTACCTCGTAACCTGTAGTAGCATTGATCATCAGCTCTGGAATAGGAAACGGGAATTCATCTTTGAGACAAGCATTGTTGAGATCCCTGAAGTCAATGCATACTCGAATCTAGCCATTCTTCTTCCTTACAGGGACAATACTTGAAATACATGTTGGGTGTTTAACTTCCCGAATAAATCCATCTTCAATAATTTTGTTAACTTTTGTTTTAATCAGGGGAACCAAGTTCGGTCTAAAGTGCCTTTGAGATGCTTAATAGGACGAGCACCATTCTTGACTGCAAGGTGATGGACTGCTACTTTAGGGTCCAAGCCAGGCATTTCTTTGTAAATCTAAGCAAAGACATCCCTAAACTCCTTGAGTAACTCAATATAAGTGCTTTCTTCATCAACTTCTAGTAAATCACTTAGGTATGCGGGTCTTGCTTCTTCATTAGTGCCAAGGTTAACTTCTTTTAAGGCACCAATCGTTGCCTTCACCCCTTCTTCAAGTTCCAGCAGAGCATCTTTCACATCTTTATCTTCCTAAGGGTCTGTGTCATTGAAGGATATGTGATAACATGGTGAAACATCATCCAATTTCTCGTTATCCTCTATTAGAGATGAAACATCGTGTTCGCTTGTGCAATAATATGATACAAAGAACCCACACTTTCTTCTTCATCATCACGTTTTTTAGTGTAGACCATAGTGTATGGATTCACCTTTAGAACCTCATCACATGAAACTTGCATCATTCTAGAAGGAACCAGACTTCTGAAATCCTTATAGATCTTTCGAATTTTGGGCGAAGCAGGTGTCCTTGTATTTCGATAATATCTTTGGAACTTATCTCGTTTCTTTAATAGATCCAATCTCTCAAATACAAAAGTCCTCACAGTTGATTCTCCAAGTCGATCAAGTATATAAGGCTTGTTAGAAGCGGCAGATTCATTTTCTACAGTGATATGATTGCTGCTTTCCCTTCTAATGGAGAAGTGCACTGGTGATGGTTGCTTGTATCCCAAACCTTCACATGATTACCTCATCGCAGCTTCTGATGGGAGCTTCCCTATCATTGATGGCTCATTGGGATTGTATCCAGCTTTTGCAAATAGCCTGTAAGTGTTAGGATCAAAACCTTCATCTGTTCGCTTTGAAGGGAGTGCCACATTCTGCAAACGATTTTGGGCCACAAACCCTGCAAGTGGCTTTGAGGACAACTTTACTGCCTCAATTTATTTTATCGGAAGAGTTAACTCCTTTAGCATGTTAGTTTGGATATTAGATGATTCACCTTCATCTTTCTTCCTTTTAGGGGCATATTGGAGCCCAAGACTTACTTTCTTGCCATAAGACACAATAGTCCCTCTATAACATTTAATCGCATTGGGTTGTACCTCCTCAGTAACAGCTTTGTCTCTACCAGCAGTCACCTCAGATCTTTTAGTTGCGGGCTTTTCATTCTTTCTTTTTATGACATTATTAGTTTTCAGCTCCTTCACAACGTTGTTTCTTCAAGTAGAACTTTGCATCGGCGAAGTATGACTCAGTCTCGATGAATGGCTCATCATCAACAACTATCTTCTTCTCGACTTCACCCTCATAGTATTTTAGACATTGTAGGTAGGTATATGGAACTACTTCTCATGTATCCAAGGCCTCTCAAGCAAGACGTTGTATGAAGTCTTTTCATCAATCACATGCAGCCAATGACTTGATTGCATATCTTCAATGGTGATTCCAAACATGATCGCACCGACGGCTCTTTCCTCGTCTTGGTTGAATCCTTGAATCATGACACGACTTTTTTAGAGTTCGTTCATTGGAATACCAAGGTATTTCACAGTGCGAATTTGTAAGATATTTACTGAGGATATTTCATCAACTAAAATTCAATTTACCCTTTCGTTGTGCATATAGCCAACCAGGTATAATGGGAGATTATGAGGAGTATCGCCAATTAGAAGATCGTCATTTGTGAACATAACTTTTTCCTCACAAGCATTAACTTCTTGAGGAATGGACTTGACAAGATTTTCTGAACATGGTGTCAATGGTAGGTCATCACTCATTTCTTCCTCTTTGTCAGCATGGCAACAAGAGGAATTAATGCACTCATGGGAAAACTTCATGCGAAACCAACTTGGTAAGAAATCCTCTAAGGTAACTGGATGTCGTGGCTTTTGAGGATGGTGCACCTCCACTTTTGCTTTCTTCAAATGCTTAACTGGATTCCATCTCCTTGGTCTTTTCACCATCATTTTTGTTCTATTGATTCTTTCGTGGGCTCCTTTTGTGGCGCCTATGACGAGTCACCAATGTCCAACCTTCATCATCATCGTGGTGGTCTACTTCGACTTTGTTATTCTCCAGTAATTCTTCTTCTTTGATTTCTTTTAAACTGCATTGCTCATCTAGAATGAATGAGCCAAAGGTGATAGAGACTTGGTTCACACTTGCCTTCTCATCTTCAAGCACGATCTTCTTTTCACAGGCCAAGTTCATAACTTTGTCCTTGAAGACAAAGCACTTCTCCAGAGGGTGGCTTACAAGTTGGTGATATTTGCAATAATTTGGTTCATTTATTTTCCCAGCTTTATTTGGTCGCATCATCTCCTGAAGCTCAATAAGATTTAACTCGAGGAGTTCTTCAAAAATGGCTAGCACATCAGAATCCAGAAATGGGTACTCCTTCTCTTGCATTGCTTTTAGAGTTAACTTTCAACTTGGCTTATCTTGAAAAGAAGTGGATTTCGTACTCTACTTCTTGCTCGCCTTCATTGTGAACTTTACAGGTGATGTTTTGACACTCATAAATTCTTTGTTTTCAGATTTGGTACAAACTTGCTCCATTTCCTGACTTCTTGCTTATCGTTCTCTTTGAGAGGCTCATAGATAGCAACCTTTTATTTACAACGGAGGCCATGCTCAACTCCATGTCATGGGCACGAGCCGCAAGTTTTTCAGATGTGACAAGCTTGATACCTTGCAATATGTGCATAGTCCCCAACTTGGATGCACATGTCTATGCCCGAAGCTTCACTAAGGTTGTCTTTGCAATTGAGGCTTGCATTCCTCCAACGATTGTTAAAGTTGATAACTTTTTCACCCTTTTTTTGACGAGTATTTGAAGGTTCTATCATACTCATAGTACATCTCGTGCTATAAAAGCAATTGAGGAATTCTTGCTCTAGTTGATCGCAGCTATCGATAGATCCAGTCTTGAGGTCTATGTACCAACCAAAAGTATTTTTTTAATGAGCGGACAAACTTCTTGACAAGGTAATATCCATAAGTCCCAGCATTTTTGCATGTCTCAACAAAGTGTGCCATATGTTGCTTTGGATTGCCTTTGCCATCAAAACTACTGAAATTTTGGAGGTTGATAGCCAACATACATCTTTAACATATCGATCCTTGAAGTGTATGTCTTTGTGTAGGTAAATGAGGACTTGGAAGTGAATTCATATTTATTTTTTATAGTCCCTTCAATGAACTCCTTTAGTTGATTGATTGGAATAATCCCTTCCGAATAGACTGAAATTTCTTTAGTGGATACAACTTGTCGTAGGGGAGGATTAATCTCTTGAACTTCTGGGAGTTTGCCGGGTGCATGGGTAGATTCTTCTTCCATCAAGATTACCACCTTGTCTATTAGCTTGTCAATTCTAGCATCTTGATTTTGCATGCATTTGGTCAAGCCAGCGATTGCTTCCGTCATGTTTGCCAATTGCTCCTCCAAAGATGAAGTGTTTCTCACCACGACATGCATGATTGTTGTGGACGATGGAGAGTATCATGGATTGTCACATAGATTGATCCTGGATTGACTCATGCTATATGGTGTAAGTGGGGAGGATTCATCACTTGAAGCATCATCATCTTCCTCCACAGCAGAGTGTTTGGATCCGGAGAGGTCAAGCAGTGCAAGAGTTTTCTTGATCTTTTCAGCAACATCGCTTCCTCCTTCAGGTGCGTTTGTGGAAGGTCTTGCTCCTTTTGAGAATGAAGATCCAAAAACAGGGGTAGATGCGGACGGAACTTGGGGGTGCTTGTTTTCTTAACGAGCTTGCTTTGCTCCTCGTAATTGGTCCAAAGCTTCCAAAGGTAACTTCAAGTATACTTCCCACATCAGCATAGAACTCGAAACTAGCAACCTTGGTAGAAGTTGAACTGGAGTTGATTTTCTTTGAAGCCATTTCGATGTTCTTGAAATTTGATGATTGAAAAGTTGAGATGAGAGATAGAGATTGTCCCACTGGGCGTGCCAGAATTTGTAGACAATAAATTTGCGTCAAAAAAATAAAATCAAGACCGAAGATATTAGAATAATCATAGTATTTGATTTCAAATAATACGAGTGTACAATCTATATGGTTCCTCTCATTCTTCTTTCCAATAGTAAATAAATTCAAGGGCCTTTGAGCCTGATCTTGAATATGTAGTTGTCGCCACGAACGATGATCTTGTTCATGAGCTTTAGCTTGATTTCTTTGTTCTTGAGCTTGAAGTTGATTTGTTCTTCGTTCTTGAGTTTGAACTTGATTGCTTGAAGCTTGAAACTTGTGTAGAAATTTACAGTGTTTGATCCACGAGCTCTCTCTTGCTTCTTGTTGTAACTTCTGATATCTTTTCTGGGTTATAAAGACCCTTATTTATAGTTGTGGAAGGGAAGAGTTATGATAAGAACAAACCCTTTCCGACCAATGAGATTGAAGAATGATAATACCGTATTTGATTGGCCAGAACATGTCACTTGCGCACGTGGCTCAATTTATTAGCCATTTAATGTGACTTGGCGTTCCATGTCATTTTGATACGTGGTATGATTCTATTGGATCTTCTGCTTGACTTGGCATGCCACATCATATGACACGTGGCACCAAATTGAGCCTCTAGGAAGATGACATCCCGAGCTTAATGAGGTGGGCTCATTATTTTAGCCCAATTAAATAGGCTAGCCCAATGAAATTTGGTCTTATTTATTTAATCCATATGTATTGGACTTACATATTAATCCAATTATATTAGCGCATAATATTTATTTGGACCGAAAATTATTTAAAATTTAGATTAAATCCAAATTTGTTACGGATTTAAATCTAATAAAATTTTCATTGCCTACAGATAGATTACCTTTGTGGATGATCTCATCCTAATGGCTAATGGCTAATGGCTAATGCCAATATGAAATCGTGCCATACTATCCAAAAAGGCCTAGACCTTTTTTGTAATCTCTGAGGCAATGTATTAACATCTCAAAGTCAAAAGTTATCTTTTCTAAAAATTCTACCTAAACTCTCACTAAAGATGAGAGATTACCAATACTTTAGGTATTAAAAGAAGCGATTCCTTTGGTACATATCTTGGTTTTCCTATATTAAGCAAACACCCTAGACCAAAAAATTATTAATTCATAATTGACAAGATGAGAGCCAAACTAACGGCTAGGAAAATAAATTTTATCAACATAGCGGGTCGGACAACTCTCTCACTTTCTTATCTTAACTCAATCCCAAACCACTACATGCAATTTACCCTTCTTCTGACAAACATTCTTAATAAAATTGACAAAGTTCAAAGGGATTTCATATAGGGTACTACAAGTAAGAGGAGAAGAATTCACCTCATTAATTGGTCCACCATCTACCAACCAAAAAGCAAAGGAGGCCTTGGACTCCATAAAGCTAAAGATAAAAACCTTTGCAACCTTGCCAACCTAGCCTAGAGAGCCATTACGAACCCTACCACCCCATGGACAAACCAAAATATTAGTAATTATGCTAATAAATTCAACACTAGAAAAAAGTCGTTTATTTGGAAAAGTATTCTACCGGGGTGAGAGTTATGTTCCAAAGGCATTATTTGGCGACCTCATCACCACTCCAATATGGACATTTGGGAAAATAATTGAATTTCTAATTTGGGGAGCCTTAGAAAAATAATAGAAGGCCCTTTATTAATTAATGACTACTCTTTAAAAATAAGAGATATCTTTGATGGCAAAAACTGGCACTTTGGAAACATATCCTTCAATCTCCCAAAAGAAATCATGGACACCATATCAAAGGTTAAAATCCATGTTAAAAAAACAAATAGTGACATCCCTATTTGATCCCTAAATACGAAAGGCTTCTTTACAAGCAAAACTTGCTATACAATCATGGACACTAATGAGGACAGGGATAATGACTTCAAATGGATTTGGGACCTTGAATACCCAAACAAAATTAAATTCTTCCTATGGCAACGCTTTCATAACAGAATTCCTTGTAGACAATATCTAGCAAAAATTGGCCTTAACATTGACCCTTATTTCCCTATATGTAGAGACCATATAGAAGAATCCATAATCCATATCTTCTTCGAGTGCCAAGCTAGAAAACAACTATGGGACAGCCTTAGATGGAAAAGCAAATATAGGGAAGATGGTGATCATTGGTTAATCCAATTAAAATTTTTTGACTATCCACTTTACAATAACTTTTTAAATTGGAATCTCTTCTTCCTTTTGCTATCTCGCATATTTGGATTAATAGGAATAGCAATATTCATAACAATACACATAACCCTATCAACATTAATCACGTCATGGAAAGAGCTACTGAATTTCGTCTCCTAACTGAAAAGAGTATTCTTTCTTCTCCAAAGATCCATACCAATGTTAAGTGGCATAGACCCCCAATGGGATGTCTCAAATTAAACATTGATGTAAGTTTCTACAAAAATATGCAAATTTGTGGCATTGGTGGAGTAATTAGAAAAGCTAATGGCCACTTGATAGTTGGCTATACCAAATCAATACATGCACGCGGATCACTGCATGCTGAGATCAAAGCTCTACTAGATGGACTTAAAACAGCCCTAGATTGGGGTTTGTTTCCTCTACAAATTGAAAACGAAGGTAATCCTGTCAATCCAACAAGGTAATAATTTTTATGCTAAAACTGTCAATAAATGCAGGTTGTTAATGACCAACAGAAGCAGCTAATCATTCAGCACGAGTTCAGGCAAGGGAATAAGGTTGCTCACCAGCCAGCACATATGGCAACTGCTGATCTCGGGAAGAAGAAAAAAGTTTTTGTGAATCCACCAGCGGAAGTAAAAATCCTAATAGAACGTGATTTACTAGAAAAATATATTTTTGGAAAACTTTTATCCTAGCTCTAGCAAACTTAGGTAATCAAAGTGTCCTGTGTGAAACAAACTATGAATCTCATGTACGACATGTTCCTTAACCTTTAATATATATATATTTCCTGTTTGGTCAAAAAAAAAAAAATACACTATACATACACCAGGATTTATTAGTTAATAGCGATGTAGTAAACTAGTAGTACTAATTTAGTTCTTTATAAGGTATGTGAATGAAAGGAAAAGTACTTTAATTGATATAGACTTTATAAGGCAAAATAGAATAAGACTTTAGACGTGAAACGGCGCAAATATAGAAATAACATTTTGCTTGCCATGTTGTATGTCTAAGATTTGGGTAGATAAATTTATGAGATAAAAAGGGAACTCATATATTAATGTTAATTGTGTTAGGCATACAATAAACTTCTCTTACTCTTATAGCACTATTATTTAAGAAAAGTTGCAAAAGAAAAGGTTAATTTTTTTTTTCAAAATTCACATCATGAAATGTTATTATCCCTTTATTTCGTGTTTAAATTTAAGTATTTTTAGTAATGAAAAACAACTTTCAAGAACGAAACATTTTAAATAAAAGTGAACCGAATATGATACACAATACATGCCCTCAATTCATGGGTAAATTTCACAAATGGTCATATAACTATGACATTTTTTCACTAAAGTCATATAACTTTCTTTTCTCACACAATGATCATAAAACTTTCACTTCTTTACTCAAAAAATCCTAGTGACCGGGAAAGACGTTTCCCCGGTCGTTTTTTGATTTTTTTTTTCATTTTTTTCATTTTTTTTTTAAAATAAAAATATTTTTTCTTTAAAATAAAAACTGAAAAACTAAGATAAAACTAAATGCTTTAAAAAAACTGGAAAAAAAAATTTTTTTCAAAAATGAAAATATTTTGTAATGAAAAACAACTTTCAAGAACGAAACATTTTAAATAAAAGTGAACCGAATATGATACACAATACATGCCCTCAATTCATTTAGGGGAACATGTACCACTGCGGAATTATGAAAGAAAATAACACTTCTGAAATTTGCGGTCATGATAGTTATCTTATAAGCTATAAAATCGGTCATTATGGATTAAATGAGAGGTTTAAATTAAATTATCTTCAAATGTATAGTTGAGTCATAACTTTTTAAACAAACTAAAATGATAGAACGAGTATTAGTTTTCTCATTTAACTTTTAAATTCAAAAAATGTATTTATACTTAGTTATCTAGGCATTTACTTTTCGAATTTCAAAACGGGACTTCAAAACTATAAAATAATGGGAAAACTTTTTAAAGTTGTCTCTAAGATCACCTATGGAAAATGTTATGTAGCCCTTATTCTTTTGTATTTGTTTTAATCAAATTAAATTATTGAGTACAATATTTGAACAAGAAATAAAAAATGTGAATTAAACTTATGCGCACCAATTCAAATAATCAAGAAAAATAATAAAGGAAATGCTCACACTTTATCACTTCATTACCAAAACTTGCTAACAAGTCTTTCAATTTAGCCAATTCTTTCGACTCTAGGTTTCTACTACAAAACCCAATGACCAATAAGGGGAAAAAATTTATAGTGCCAAACTCTTCTATCGACCACTCAAATGTATTTATGTAATTGACATTTTTCACGTTAGTAATTACTATTATTTTTTGCTAATCATTTCTAGTCTTCCACGATAGTAACTTCTAGTATTATTTTTCCCAATCATTTCTAGTCTTCCTAAATCTAGCCTATCTATTTAGCCAACCTTTCGGGCTAACATATGGTACGCGTTCCTTACCGTGTACCACAAAGTAACTGATTTTAACCCTTCTGCTTCCGAAGACAAAGAAAGTCGAACCGGTCTCAGAGAAATTGCTTCGCTGGACGATTAACCGGTCCAGACCGGCTCCTGAACGAACCAACTAGTACGGCATCATTCTTGCAGTGATGGAACGTCTTCATTTCCGTTTCGCCGTTGGTACTCGCATTTGCACATTCATTGCAAAGTGCTTTCTTCTTCGTCGGAAAAATATCTTGGATCTTTGGAAATGAATTCGGACTATCCAAATGCATCACATTCGGATCCAATTTGTTCATCACTAGGTCGAAATTGTCCCTCTGAATCTGTAAATTTTGCACTCGTTCGTTCATGCTCGCCAATTCCGTCTGCGAAATTCGATCACCAAGTGGATTCACTTCCGGCTGATTTCGCCGCAGGGGAAACACATTTTCCTTCAAGAACTTCCCGAAATCTACGCCTTTCGGCTTCGTTTTCCGGTACCGTGATTTTTTAGAACGCTTCAGGATCACGAGGAAGAAACAATTCTTTTCACGTGAAATCAAGGCGAAATTCGATTTCCCAGTGACAAGAACCCGGCGATCGTCGAACTTGGAGCCGCTGGCCTTGCGCTCACATAGGAAAATAGAAATCTGATTTGGTGAAATTCCGATTCTCTCACTGAGCACCAACTGAAATGCCTTGAACACAAGCGTCGGTTGAATTACGACGTTGCCTATGTTAATCTCCCGCTCCCCGTCGAAAAATATCACCGGAAACACCGTTCCTCCACCGCGCTCCACCATTTTCCGTAAAACCACACTGGAAAAGACGTGGATATGGTACAGACAACTTACAGTACGTAAAAATTGAAGAGTTCCAGATAGAGAAAAATGTGGGATTTTAGGGGTTTAATACAGTAAAAAAGATTAAGCGGTGACAGAGTGGCTTTCAGGAGCATTTTATAGTGAAATGAAAGGGATGAAGAGAGAGGAAAAAGAGCAGTTGCTTGAGGATCAAGTCATAAAACGTGAACTGTGTCAGCGTCCAATTTCTAGAGATTTTTTTTTTGTTATGTCTTGAATTTAAGCTACGTTTCGCTATAAATTTTCAATTTGTATTGAAACTCTGATTTGGATGAAGTTTGGTTGGGAGATTAAAATGTGTTTGGACCTACGTTTTTAAATTATGTTTCTCAAATTTATTTTGAAAAAATATGTATATTATTAGTGTTTGTAAAGATTTTGGCCCAAAACCAACTATTGAGTTGGTTATGGTATTTGGGATTTGAGATTTGGGATTTTGTCAAAATATAAGCAAAATTTATGGTCAAACATGTGTTTGCTAAATAAAATCCGAATTTATTTTGGCAAAATCTATGACCAAACGGGTCCTAAATTTAACCTTTAATGATTCCGAAATTGAAACAACAAAATAAACAATGATTTATTTAAGATCATTCAAGCGGGTTAAGATAATTAGAGTAATTGAATAAGGAAATAAGTCTTAGAACTTCTTTTTCCAAAATTTTCGAAGACAATAAGGGTGTGTTTGGTATAACAGAAACAGCTTTTGTGGAAAATATTTTTCAAGAAAATATTTTCTTGAAAAACAAGTAGTAATCTTATTCATTTTCTGGTTTGGTATGCGAATTTAGAAAAATAACTTATCAAAAGTATTCATAAGTAATTTAGATACAGTAAACATGAAGCAATAAACTTTCGAACCAACAACCTTCCGAACCCACAAATGTCATAAACGTCCAAACCGCTAAACTTTCGAAACCGCGAACTTTCGAACCCGTAAACTTTATAATTTCTAAACACGTAAACTTCCAAACACATAAAATTTTGAAATCATAAATTTGGAACTTGGAAAATTTTGAACATATAAACCGAAAGATGAAAAACTATAACTAAAAATATAAGTTTGGG